>APFE031732692.1:46886-119820 GCA_000404065.3 Pinus taeda
TTTTAAAACTAAGTCTCCCATCTGAAAATATTTTCTGGTCATTATGTTTGAATCAAAAGAGGATTTTACTAGTGCTTGATGATGAGCATGCGTTTTCTTAGCCTGTTCTCGCTGTTCTTTTAATTTGATTATTTCCATTTGTCTTAGGTGTAATGAGGAAGTTGGTACTTCATCAATGTATTGAACTAGATACAAAGAGGGAATTGCTAAATGAGTCAGAAGAACCACTTCTTTCCCATAAACTAAATTAAAGGGAGAAGTGTCAATGGAAGCTTTTCTCGTTATTCGGTCTGCCCACAAAGCGTATATTAAATATTTATGCCAATTTTTATGATTTTGGTCTACTGTTCTTTTGATAATCCTGATTAGGTTTTTATTTGTAGACTCGGCTAATCCATTGCCCTATGGGTAATAATTGGCCGAATATTTAAGTTTGAATCCTCTTTTAAGTGCAAATTCAGTCATTGCATTTAGAAAAGTATGATGCATTATCAAACATTAAAGCGGAAGGCAATCCAAAACTGGCGATTATAAATTGATATATGAACTCAATGATATTTTCAGCATTAGCCGTCTTGAGTGGAACTGCTTCTACCCACTTAGTAAAATAATCTGTTGCTGTAAGGATATATCTATGCCGCTTAGAAGAGTGGGGAACGATCTCACCTATTATGTCCAATCCCCACTGACTGAAAGGTTTCTCGATGTTAATTGGTTGTAGTGGTAAGGATGGCTTCTTTTGTCTCCCAGCAGTAGTTTGGCAGGCTTGACATTTCCTCACGTAACTGTGCGAGTCTTTGAATAACGCCGGCTAGTAATACCCTGCACGCAAGATTTTATGTGCAGTAGCATCTCCAGCATAGTGTCCGCTTGCTGGCCCATCGTGGAGTTGCTGCAAAACTTTTTCAGCTTCATATTTCTCAAGACATCTAAGGAGAACAGAATCATAATTTATTCTAAAAAGAATATCATTTATGAGATGATATTGTTTGGCTTTCAACCTTAGAGCTCTTTTCTTAGTATGATCGAGGTATGAAGGAGCATACCCGTTCTTAAGATAATAAATGATATCAGCGTATAATGACTCTGTATCGTTTAGGCTTACATCGTACATTTGTACCTCTACAGATGGAATTTCAGGAATTTGCGACACTCCAGCCAACATTTTGCAAAAGCTTTGACCTCTTACAATGTTTGCTGGTTTAATTTCTATGTCATATTCTTGTAAGACAGTAACCCAATTGGCCCTTTTCTCACCCACATCCTTATGTACTAGAATATTCCTTACCGCTGGAAACGGTAATATAATTTTAGTATGGGTTTTGAGTAGAAAAGGTCTGAAGTATTTGATTTCTTTGAAAATAGCATAAGCTTGTTTCTCCACATCTGAATAATTTAATTCAGAACCCTGTAAATTTGAACTGAAAAAAGCAATTGGCGCTTCCACATTTTCTTGATTCGTTTGAGTGAGTATTGCAGCATATGACCTATCTGAGGCAAATGTGTATAAAATAAAAGGTTCTGAAAAATTTGGAGCTGCCAAAGATGGAGCATTAATAATAGCTTGTTTTATCAGGTTGAACGCTTCATGTTCATCTTGGCCCCATTTAAAATTAGAGTCTTTTTTTATCATGGTTTGTAAAGGGGATACAATTCGTGAAAAATCTGGAACAAATCTCTTTACAAAATTGATTTGACCAAGGAAAGATTGCATGGTTTTTTTGTTATGAGGTAGGGATATTTCAGAAATTTCTTTGATTCTGTCAGAATCGATGTGAATTCCAAATTTGGACACTATGAATCCCAGAAGTTTCCCTTCACTTAATGCGAAAAAAGATTTCTTTGGGTTAAGTGAAATTCCATACCTTAAACATTATTGGAAGATTTGTTTCAAGTCTTTGAGATGGTCACTTCGTTTCTTGGAATACACGGTTATATCATCCAAATAAATTACTACAGATTTATTGACTAACCCTTTAAATGCGATGTCCATGGCTCTCTGAAATGTGGCACCAGCATTAATCAAACCAAATGGCATCTTTCGATATGCATATGTGCCCCATTTAGTTCTGAATGTGGTTTTCAATTGATCATCAGGATGTACCAACACTTGATTGTATCCTGAAAATCCATCCAAGAAAGACATTAATTATGAGCCCGCCACTGCCTACAATATCTGCTCCATAGGTGGTAAGGGAAAATTGTCTTTTTGACAGGCCTTGTTAAGATTCTGAAAGTCAATGCAAATTCTAATATCTCCGTTTTTCTTTCTAACAGGTACCATATTGGAGACCCATTTAGAATGTCTCACGGGAAAGATTATCTTGGCTTTCAACAACTTATTGAGTTCGATTTTTATCTGATTTTCTAAGTTGGGATGGATCTTTCTCAATTTTTGTTGGACATGTTTTTCATTATCAGTCATTGGAATAGTATGTTGGATGATGGAAGTGTCGTATGTTTTGAGTTCATCATAGTTCCAAGCAAAAACATTTTTGTATTGTCTCAAAAGACGAATATACGCTAGTTTTTCTTCAGGGGCTAGGCCAAGGCCTAGATTATGTTTTGGGGTTTGGCATTGGTTCCTAGGTTTACTAATTCGTAATTCAAAGTTGAACTTTGGAGCTTTGAATTGGTAGACCTTTTAAACCGATATTTCAAATCGTAGATATCTTCTAACTTGACCACTGATTTAGGTATAGCATTGTTAGTGATATTTTGTTGTAATTGTCGATCATGTTGGTCTTCGTCAATTATTTGATTGGAGTAGGATCCTTCAGAAGTAAGCAAATTTACGATATCAGGATCGTCGTTGAATATATCCAATTTGTGATGTTGTCAGGAATAGAAGGTCTAAAGATTAATTCTATTGAGAATCTATTTGTACTAAAATCTTCTAAAGGAATGAGCTTAGAAGCTACGTTAGCTAAAAGGTTAGCACTTGCATTCTGGAGTCTGGGAATTGATGAAATATTGAATTCTATAAAATGCTCGGTCAGATTTGAACTAAAGACTGATAGTGTTTTAAATGACTTGATAAGCAATGTATAGTATTCCGTACGTGTCTGACTACAATTTCAGAGTCCCTAAAGACTTGGAGGTACTTTATGTCTAACCCGATTGCTTTGTACAACCCTTGGACTAAAGCCTCATATTCTGCTTTATTGTTGGTACAATCAAATTTGAGCCTGCATGTTAACATGATTTTATCTCCTTCTGGACTAATTAGCACGCATCTTGCTCCTGCTCCTTCGTTAGATTTAGAACCATCAAAAAATAATTTCCAAAACAAATATTTATTTACAGCTCTATCTAAAAAATTGATACATTTTGAACTATCCGTTTGAGAAAAATTTTTGACTTGGGACAAAACATAATGTTCTAAATAAGGTGACATATGAGCATTAAAATTGCCGAGAAAAGAATCCACTGAGTAATTGCCAATTATGCTACTGTTATATGCTACTGGTTCATTTTCCCCCTCTAATTCCATTACTATGTACATATGATGTAATTCTCTTTCAACTTTTATTTGATTTGGCTTACCATTGTAAGTCAGCCACATGTGCGACCAATCCGTTGCGAAGTATCCATGCAGTTTTTCTGACCAATCCCTGCTAAGAATTAAGCCATAAAATTTAGGGATATCAGCGACTAAGATGTCAATAACTTGACATACCTTTGGGTTGGATGACAACCTTATGGTTACTTGATTTAGTTCGCCAATGACTTCGACTTGAGATCGATCTAGCTGAACTATGCGAACAACGGATTTCTATGGTTGAACGTTTAATTTGGTGCATATGGACTTTGGTAAAATATTCGATGAAGCACCATAATCCACTAAACAATTATGTACATTTTTGTTAAAAATTTCATAAGTAAGGAGAAAAGGGGGATCAAGCGTTGTCGTTTGGATCAATCTTGTTAGTCGTTTTAGTTGGAGGTCTTCCCATGTTCTGGGAAGCTTGAGAAATTACAGCGGCAGGCAAGGGTGCAACTTGCACAGCATGTAATTCTTTCAACATTATCTTTTGTTGATGCTTTAGCTTGCTCAATTCGTACAGAGTGATGTTGGCCCTAGTCTTTTTCATGTCTTCTATAATATTGTACTCTATTTCATCCGAAATAATCAGTGTTTTAGATGGAGTTGGTGAATCTGTTTGGACTGGGCTAGTTTGAGTCGCTTTAGATGTTGTTTTGTTTGTTGCGACTTTATCCTTTGTTGCAGAGCTTGCGCTCTTTGGCTTTGGGGTAGTTTGGGGAGGATCAAGCTGATTTCTACTTCGTGTGTTAACTGGGAATACTTCTTGATCTTCTTCTTGTGGGAGGATGAAATCCCACATTCCTTGTAATTCTACAACTTCTTCATCATCAATTTTCCCTTCAATGGCAATTTCCTCTTCTTCTTCCTTGGATTCAACACTTGTAATAGCATTGGGTGGCCTTGAATTCATTGACGGGCCTCTTTTAAAAGCTATGTAGGGTTTTTTTGAAGAAGTTTCTGCTACTTGCTTTTTTATGTCGACCATTTCATTGGACATGGTCTTCAGAACTTTTTGCAATCCCTCCAAATTGAATTGATCTTTTGCTTGTTTCTTCTTGGACTCTTCTTTGAAGGTGACCTTTTTAGATTTCCGTTCCTCTATCACAGATTTCTTCTCTGGGGCTATTATACGTTTCTCTATTGTTATGGCTTCTTTCATGTTTTCGGCTAAGGTTGGTTTATTAGCCTTGTCCACGAAGATTGCTATGTTTGATGGTAAAGCAGTGATATACCATTCACATCGCACTTCCTCACTGGGCTCGGAAGCAGTAGGAATTTTGTTTAGAATTTTATTGAAACGTAGATTGAAGTCTTTGATCGACTCTCTAGATTCGGCCCTAAGGTTGGATAGGTCGTTGATTAATGTTTCCGTAGACCTATCGTCACCAAACTTGGTTAGGAATTGGTCTTGGAAGATGTCCCAACTAGTAATAGATCCAGAGGGTAATGAGAAATACGATGATCCGGCTGTTCCTTGAAGAGTATAAGGAAATAGTCGAACAACATCATCTTCATTAGTAACCTCGTTGAGATTAATGGATAGCATAAATTTGTTTATGTTCTCTTCTGCTAGCATGCCTACCTCGAGATTGAACTTAGGTAGCCATTTCTCAGGATGGGCCGGTATTTGACTCAAGGGTGCATGCATTAAGACTACCCCAAGGTTATTCCATGGAGACTATCCCTATGGTTGGGAAGATGAGGATATTACGATCGTAGATGATTGAGGAGAAGTTGTAGGGCTTCCAGTAGGTGGATTGACAATGGTCTGAAGTGGTGGAGTGGATGGTTGACTTCGCGGTGAAGAGGTTGTGACGGATGATGTTGATGAAAGAGTCTTTCTGTCACACCCTTTAGGTGATTTTCTTGCTCTTTTCCTTTTGGGAAGAGGTAATCCAGTTGGTCAAACACCAAACTTTTCACTCTTTAATCTGGCCAGGGGATGAGCAGGGTTATACTGCAAAGCCACGCTGCCCTGAGATTTATCAGATCTTTGAGGGGAAATGGAAAATCGCTAAAGTTTGTGAATCAGAGATTCAACTTCAGGAGGTTCAATAATAGATTGTTCTGAAATGTCAAGGTTTGTAGCAGCAGTTGATGCTCCGGCGACTTCTAACTCTAGATTTAAGTGTAATGGAGAAGTTGGGGGAGATGGTGAGGGTGATTTACTCTGAGAATGGTATTTTGATTTGGATTTACTTGCCATTCATAGTTCATGCCCTCCTTCTAGCGCCAAATATGTTGAAGGCCCTGAAAATCGGGTCTACAACAAGGTGGATACCCGCTCGGGTCCGGACCTTGGTTGGCAGCTCCTTATCCATTTGGTATAGCGGGTCCGACTGGGGATATGGGACTAGCTTCCCAATTGTGAGAAAGATGGGTATTTCTGTTCTAAATGGAATACTTCTATCCTAATTCTAATCTAATGCTATGCTATTGTATTCTAATAAATAGAAAAACATCAAAATTTATGCTAACCTGGGGTGTGATCTTTCTTCTATGCGATCTAAAAAGATTTCAAACAATAACTGGTAATAAAGATCATTCAGCTATTATAAGAAAATAATTCAATAAAGACGAACTATTTCGTATAAGAAGTTAGACGAAACAGTTGTGAAAACTTATCACATAAATGAGCTATTCATACACTAAGCATAAATAAATAGTTATCACCATACAAAAGTGTCAAATGATAACTCAGGCATCCACGCTGTAATATATAAACAACTAAAAACTGAATATCACTTTAATGCATAAGCAGAAATGGTTAAGAGATAAAAGTACCATTTATAACTAATCCTACTCATGAGCTTCAAGCGAAAATTGATTTATCTCTCCTTGATTTAACATCCACTAAAAGTACAGAAGTGCAACATCAGTAGCAGATATCAAATACAAATATCAAATAAACCCTGTTCCATTCATTCATCAAAACCTCCTCGGAGGGTGCAAAAGTGCATGTTTGGAGGACAAGTTTTTGATAAATTTATGGACCCTTCTCTAAATGCGTGAGAAGTGTTTAAATACTACTAACTAAATAAATTATTTACAGAAATTCAGGATTCGGTTTAAATGACCATCCTTTTTCTAAGTAAAACTATTTCTAAAATTAAATCTAATATCTAACTATTTCTAAATTTTCTTCTTAACATCGCAAGCATTTAGTATTTGCCTGAGTAGAGTCGGCTGACTGTCTTTCGTCTTTGGTTGAGTTAAGCAAATAGAATCGGCAAGAGCTAACACTATCTTCTTAGCAAAATTGATGATATACTTGAGAGAATCCAATGACTATGTGGCTTTACCATGTATGCCTGGTAATAATCCCATTTCAACTTGGTTAACCCTTGGATTGCTTCTACTTTTTCTTTAGCTTTCTATTTCCAGTTTGTTTCTATCGTTGCTTTCTTGCAATTTTCGGGGCTTGCAGGTGACTGAGTAATTAGAAGCCTTCCATTTCGAGCAAGTTTTCTTAGCGATGCACGATTAACGCTAAGTGCTAATCGCGCATTAGAAATTGCCTTTGTTTCTTGATCCGGGCTTCCCTGATGTGTTTTTCGCCTTTTGTGCATTTTTCTGTTATCGGGTATAAAGCTCAAAATGTGTAAAAATAGTGATTCCGTGAGCTCTTGACCCTAAGCATTAAACTGTCTGTTTCTGGTATCAGCATCGCTCAGTACCCATTCAACCATGGTTGTATATGAGAAATCTGTGATGAATGCCTCAGAAGAGTTCTGCGGCTCTTTCTCTTCCTTAAGTAGATTATGTGTGCCTTCCCAAAAGGACATTGGAGTACTGCCTTTCCTCCTCATAGTTTCTTGCATACTGCCTTGTATAACGCTTTGTCCTTTGTTCCTGCAGTTTGCAATTAAGGTGGAAGTAATGATAAATAATGACAAGAAAACTTTAAATGCCGAAGATATGCGAAACACACCACCTTACGTGAACTAGTTCTTCGAAAAACACAACGCCATACTTCATTAACAACTGACAACAACTCATTAATTCGCATTAAAGTGCATGACCAGTTCTTGGCCTAAAAAAGTTTTCTCGAATAATGAGCCAAAACCAACTGTGATGGAGAGGTCTTGCGATTTTGCTTTGCGATATCGCAGATCGTTGCATCGCATTACCGCAATTTCATCGTGTTATTCTATCGCAAGGTTGCTTGGTCGCAATATCGCAATATCACAATATCGCAAGATCGCAGATTGCTTAATCTTTATAATCATTATGTGTAATTCATGTGATTTTTTCGATGTGTGATATGCGATATCGCATATCGACGATTTTAAGGTTTTTCAATGTGAGTGCTTCTTAATGCATGCGATGCGATGGAGTTTCGAATCGCAATCTCGCGTTTTTTTATCATTTTGGCTCATTAGAAGGTACCTTATCATTATTTGCGCGATGTGATATCTCTTAAGGAGTAAATTTACTTTCTTCATTATGAAACTTAGGTTTTTTAGATTCTTCAAAGGTATTTTTCTAAGTCCATGATGTTGTAAGTTTCATCTAAAAGGAAATCTAACACTAATTGATTTTTTTAATTTTTTTAATAAGGATCCCCACATATTTAGTATTAGCAATAACACTTCATAAGAAGGGGGTTTGTTGGTGGCCACAACATGGTCTTATCTAAAACATTTACACAATTTCCCCCATTTCTCCCAAGGCAACAATATCACATATTGAAACATACTAGAGGTCCCCACTTGATATTATCAAAACCTTGACTTCATACGACTTCTATAATTCCCATAGTTGTAATTTACGGAACCTACAATTCCCATTGTGAAAATTCTAGGGTTTCTCAACGAATTGAAGCCGAACATCTTTGAAGAACATAGACCCACCATCCAAACCTATAAGGTCTTAAAAGGAATTTCAAGCTAGTCTTAAATTCAAATAATGTTGACGAATTCCAAGATATTGATTATTAAAATTGAAAAGTGTCTTCACATAATTAATGTTGATCATAATAAAATATGTTAATGCCTCCTAATAAAAAAATAAAAATCAATTAGTTTCTAATAAAACAAAATAAGATCTAGATGTATAATTCATTCTATTCTTAGTATAAAATTAATACGTGATATTTAAAAAATATTATTAATGGTAAAAAAATTCAATCTGAATTATAGATATAATAGTTCAATAACATTGTTAAGTAAATTATTTCAATATCAACTATATATATGATTAAACAAAAAAATTTGTGTATTACATAAAACAATTGGAAAAAATATTTGTTTTGCACTCCACCCCAATTGTTCACATTTTGATCAATCTCCTCTTTCCTCAACAATGTTGAAGCTACGATTCTTCTCCTACATCTTAAATATCAGAAAGTAACAATCCAATAAAAAATATGATGAGAAGACAATAATACACATTGAAAAATTGCATCACTTACCACTGGAAGAATGTGACAACAACCAAAATGGATGATAACATCCTTTACCCCCGCATCCATTTCTAGACTCCAAATGAATATATTATGCATCTAAAAATAAGTATAAAGGAGGTAGTTTTCCCCAAGAAAATGAGGTAGCTTTCCTCAATACAAAAATGGAAACCGTCCAATAAGATAGACTCCACATCTTATAAAGACATAAAACTATATAATGGAAATGAAACATGGCTCACGGTGAAACCATCACGAAAAATTCAATTGTTGTTTTAAACTTACATGGTTAGATCATGTCTAAACTTGAGACATTCTCTCGCTAAATAAACAATTAAAAAACAATACTTTATTTGAAAGATTGGCTATAATGGTTAAAGTGGAAACATCTTCCATAGATTTAAAATTGCAATTTTTCTCTTTAATATATATTTTATATTTAATTTTTATTCTTTAAAAGATATTAATTTATTTATTTATTGATTTTAAATTTATAACTTAAAAATTATTAATTTTAATAATCTATATATATATATATATTATATATTTTAGTTTAATATTATTATTAATCAAATCTTAACTATGTAATTAATCCGAAGGACTTATATCTACATCATTATTATTATTATTTTATTTAACAAAAATAACCTATAACACAATAAAAATTATATATGAATAAAATAAATATTTTATCATTTAAATTGATTGTTTTCTTCATCTATCTTAATTTATTTATAATTTAATCTTATATTTAGAAAAATAATTAAATGATCAACTTATTATATTATATCTTCAAATTTATGGAAATAGTTTGTAAACATTCATAGACATACATGTCACATTGCTAAATTAAAAATAAATAAATAAATCATCAAAATTAACTGAATTATAATAATTATTATTATTAATTATAAAAGTGTTTTTAATGATGAGCACTCATCCTATTGAGCTAACCCCTAGGGCTAACAAAAAAATTAATATATAAGATAAACACATATATACATTGCTTAAAAAACACATAACAATATTCTTATCCCTGGAGATTCACCTCCACTTTATTATGGAGATTCTCAATTTGTAAATAGGATTTGTTATAATCTCATGGGCCGACACCATGGCTTATCAATACTATATGCCCAAAAAACCATAATTCATTTCATATGACACTTGTTTATATAACTTATTTTCAATTAATGAATTTAATTAAAAGGGAAAAAATGCTTAACCACTTTGAAAATAAATCTCAACATTTAATTTATGCATGCTATTAAGAATATTCTAGAATTATTTTATGGAGGTTAAATCCATACCATCCAAGTAAAAATTATTGAAATTAAATTAAAATTTTGGAATCTCTATTCCAAAATTATGGTGACGATGATGATGATTAACGTTCACTAAGACATCCTTATCAACATAAATATTTTATGGATATTTTATAAATGTTAAATACCTACCGTCCATCTATTACTTATTGATAATTAAATTTAAATTCCATAAGCATGTTCCAAAATAGACATCCCTATAGAGTTAGTAATTGATTTAATTTTATGATTTATGGAATACATATGTATAATTGATTTGATTTTAATCATTTTTATTTAAAAAGTTAAGAAATGATATTTATGAAGATTTTGTTCGTTAAAATCTAATGTAAATGAAACAAGAGGAAACAATTAAATTGATATTGAGTATTATAAAAATGGTAGAAGTGTAAAGTACAACAAAATGTAAAATACAAAATAACATAAATTCAAAGTTCATCATGGTAAACAAATTGCTTAGCAATACATTTGGTAGGTAAACAAGTTTGCAATACATTTGATATGTTATAAATATATTACCTTAGTAGTGGACTACACATAATGTATCTTTCCAAACACACATTGTTATTGGTTTGCATAACTATTTAAAGTATTTATCAATGCTTTAAGAAAATAAAGTAAGTTGGATTTAGAGTTTACATGACTAATTATATCTATAGTTGATATTTTCTCAAATCCCATTTCCATATTTCATGACATGACCACACTTTGTCACATGAAGGACATTGTCTTTGTTTTCCCATTATTAATTTAACATTGACCAATGCAATTTGTAATGTTTAGAACTAATTCTCATGAGCTTCAAAGTGAAATTAGGGGTTGGCCTATTCCCAAAACACCTTGGGATGAAATAATTTGTCACCTTTGTGACAGTAAGAGGGTTGAATATGAAACACATGCAATCCGATGCATGCCAAATCTAGCAAGGAAAATATACATGCAAGTCGATGCCTACAATGAATCATGTTGTAGCTGCTTGATCCTTCCTTTCCCTGCTTGATCTTTTTTTCCTCTTGCCTTTTTTACCTTTCTTGCTCCAATGCCAAAGTGCTCCAAGAAAACTCTAAGTGTCCAAGAGTATGAGGGAGAGAGAATAATGAAATAGCTCCAAAGCTAAGCTAACAAAAGGTTACCAACTAATCCTCATAAGCCTTTTTATGAATGAGGTCTCTATTTTCTTCATTTTCCTCCTCACATGTAACTTGTGACCTTTCACCTCCTTTTCCTCCTAATTTCCACTATTTTCATAAATAATTGTGCCAAAAATGTCTTTTTTCGTTTTAATTCCTTAGCCATAAAAAACTAAATGAACACCCCCTAGGATGTCTTGCCCAACATTTAGCTTGGAATAAGTGTCCCATTCATCAATGGTTATTGTTTTTAACTTTTATTACATGGAATTTTCACCAGGGTTGTTATATAACCCTTCCCCTTGGGGGACACGATCCTCGATGTTCAATCACATATACCTCAGCACACTGTTGAAATAATACATATTGCTCATGGAGCTTTATAACACAACTTGATGCAGTATTTACAATGAAGGATATGCTCAAGAGAAAAGCACCATGACAACATGACAACATATCGCATAATGGAGCTTTATAACATAGCACATTACGATATTTATAATGATCATCCTACTGGGTGCCAACCCATATAAAATCATAACATCATGATAAAATAACCACATGATAGCATAATAACATGATAACAGAACCATAATGACATGATACCCACACCGCATAGTGGAGGCTTATAGCACAACTCATTACGGTATTTACATCCATACACATGGGTATATATAGCAACGTCACCATAAATATAGATACCAAAACATATATCAAACATATACTAGTCATCATATCTAAGCACATATCAAAACATCATATAGCTTATATCAAACCATCATAAAGCATATATCAACCGAAATAAAGAAAATACCAAACCATCATAAAGCATATACCAAATCACCATAAAGCAAATACTAAACCACCATAAAAAATAATAAACCACCATAAGAAAATACCAAAGCACCATGTCAAGCTGCTTTGCCTCAATTAGAAAATAAGGAAGGATACATGGCCCACATCGGATCCGCGATTTCCCATGTAGCTTCACCGGGCCCAAAGTGCTTCCATTGCACTTTAACTTGCTCGATTTCTCGATTCCAGAGCATGAGCACCTTTTTTCTGTAATATACATAGGCTCTAGCTGGAATTCTCTAGTTGGTTCCACCTGGAATACAAACTAGTCAATCACATGATCAACATCCTTAGCATACTTCTTAAGCAAAGATACATGGAAAACATCATGGACATTCATTTTCGAAGGCATTGCCAGTCAATAGGCTACTGGCCCAATCCTCTCAATGATATTGAAGGGTCCACAAAATCGTGGTGCCAGCTTGGCACATGATCCAATCCGCAAGGATCTCTTCTTCGGTTTGAGTGCAAGTACACATGTTCCCCAACCTGGAATTCCTTGAACAACCTATTTCTATCTACACAACTCTTCTGCCTATCGTTGGCTACCTTTAGATTCTTCTTGATCACCTGCATCCCTTGTTTCATGTTCAAAAGGACTCATCCTTAATGACTCTTGATAACCATTGTTGTATGCGAACTCTACTAAAGGGAGATACTCTTCCCACTTCCTTTGTTGATGCATCACATACATCCTCAATATGTCCTCCAGTATCATGTTGACCCTCTCTATCTGTATATCTGTGTGTGGATGATAAGCTACGTTGAAGGCCAACTTTGTTCCCAAACCTGCAAATGACTCCTTCCCAAACTTGGAAGTGAACTTTGCATCCCTATATGACACCATCTTCTTCGGAACACCATGTAGTCCAACCACATCTTTGATGAACACCTATGCCACATCACTAGCTGAGTATGTAGACTTCACCACAATGAAGTGTGCAACCTTTGTTAACCTGTCCACAATGACCATGATGGAATCATGTTTCTTCACTATCTTTGGAAACCCTATGATGAAATCCATGGAAATGACCTCCCATTTCCATTTTGGAATTGCAATTGGATGTATCAGACCACCTGTATGTTTACACTTTGCCTTCACTCGCTAGCAATCAAAGAATAGCGCCACAAATTATATTACATCCATCTTCAGATTCAGCCAATAGTAATATCTCTTCACCGTTGCCAATGTATTCTAATAACCTGGTTGACCTAAATGTGGTTTCGCATTAAACTCCCTCAATATCACCTTCTTGAGCTCACTATTATCCGGTACATATATCCTATCCCAAAACCTGACCAATATATTTGTTGTAAGACGATAGTCCATGCCCTGTGCACCTGCACCTACACCTGTACCTCTACCACTACATGTACATGTACCTGTACCTGTATTATCATCCTACTACAACCTGTGCACAATCTCCAAACACCTCACATCTTGATGACCTGCCTACAAGATCCTATCATGTAAGTTTGTCTCATAGGAGATCATAGCTTCCAAATGATGTACCTTTGTCTATATACTGAGAGAATTTTCCACCATGTTCTCCTTACCTTTGATGTACCTAATCTCGAAATCAAACCTAATGATCATGTCCAACCATCTAGCCTACCTATAATTCAGATTCAATTGGTCAAATAAATACCTCAACCTAATGTGATCACTCGTAAGCATAAGCCTCCTGCCAAGAATATAGTGCCTCCACATCTTCAGTGCATGTATAATCGTTGCTAAATCAAGATCATGTGTCAGGTAGTTATACTTGTGCTCGTTGAGTTTCCAGAACTCATAAAATACCACATGTTCATCCTGCATAAGGACACCACCAAGCCCTCTCTTGTAAGCATATGTGCATATCATTTCTCTTTGTACAGATTTGCTATCTGTAGTACTGGTACATGCGTTAAAAACTGCTTAAGTTGCCGAAAGCTAGCTTCACACTACTTTGTCCATTCAAAATTCTTACCTTTCCTTTGCAGTGATGTAATGGGATAAAAAATATGTGAGAAGTTACTGATGAACCTTCTATAATATCCTACTAGACCCATGAAATATCTCACCTCATCCACATTCTTAGGAGCTACCCACTCCATGATGGCCCTTATCTTCTCTAGATCTACTACAATTCCTTCCTTGGAGACAACATGTCCCAAGTAGTGCACCTTAGTCTGAAAGAAACTACACTTGTTGATCTTAGCATACAACTGATTCTCTCTCAACAACCTCAATACTAATTCTAAGGGATCGGTGTGCTCTTCCTCATTTTTAGAATATATTAATATGTCATCAATGAACACAATAGAAAACTTATCCAAATATGGACACAACACACTATTCATCAAACACATGAATGTAGCTGGAGCATTAGTTAAGCCAAATGGAACTACAATAAACTCATAATGCCCATACCTGGTCCTAAACGCAGTCTTGTAAATGTCCTCCTATTTGATGTGTACCTGATGGTATCCAGATCTCAAGTCAATCTTTGAGAACACTGCTGCTCCCTTCAACTAATCAAACAAGTCGTCAATCCTCGTCAAATGATATATGTTCTTGATAGTCACTTTGTTCAACTTCTTGTAATCAATGCATAAGCTGAGAGTACCATCTTTCTTTATCATAAACACGACAGGTGCGCCCCATGGTGATACATTTGACCTAATGTATCCCTTGTTAGGCATTTCCTTCAGCTGCAATTTTAACTCAACCAACTTAGGTGTGCTCATCATGTAAGTTGCTTTTGATATTGGAGTTTACCCTAGCACTACTCAATCAAAAATTCTACCTCCCTGTGAGGTGACAACTTTGTAATGTCCTCAAGGAATACATCCTCAAACTACTGCAAAACTGAATATATGTTTAATACATCCACTTCCTCAATATCCTTACCCTTATCACTAGAAATTTGTACTGCAAATAGCTTGCACCCTTTTCTACGGCTACGCTTTACTTGCATAGTTGTCACCATACTAACTGATGTGGCCTTATTCTTACCTTTCAAGACTCGTGGTTCTCCATTATTGTCAACACACCCAATATATTTTTCATAGCAGACAACCTTGGTTTTATGTAGATACAACCAATCCATGCCCAGCAACATACTGCAGGATCCCAACGGTAATACATTCAAATGTGTTTTTGTATGCATACCATTCAAATCAAATGCGCAAGCTCTTACCCAATGATGAACTTGCTTCTTTGCACCTGTGTCCAACTGCACTAACTAAGACTATGCATGCAATTACTTACTCAAACTACACTTATCCACCAAGTTAGGACTAACATAGCTATAATTAGATCTAGGGTCAATCAAAATAGAAATAACTTGATCACAAAGCTTACCGTCCATCTCAGTGATAGATGCTTGGTGTTCTTCTTTCCCATTGTCCACTATTGCATAGATATGTGGAATACTCTGACCAACATCCCCAATACTCTGTGCCTCCTATGCACTATATATCTTAGGCCTTCCACCTTGATGTTCAGGACAATCTCTCCTAAGGTGTTCCTCACCACATATCTAACACTCCAACTGACCAGTGCCCTCACCTCTGTTTTGTTTTGGTTGTTGTTTTGACAAATTTCCCTATCTAGTTGTATTAAATCTCTTTTGAAGAGCCACATTTTCTTTTCCATCTACATGTTGAGGCCTTGTCCTCTTAGACTGTCATTCACCTCTACCTTTGTCTTTTCCCTTCCATCCATGCTGAGATTCATTCTTACGCTTGGATTGCTCATATCAATGCTTCAGTTTCCCGATAACTTCCTCAAGTGACCGAGGCTCATCATACTCAATCTGATCTCTAAATTCTAATGGAAAACCACTACCAAATGTCTAAACTTTAACCTTTCCATCAGTAAGATATGGTACATACCTCAATAGCTCCAGAAACTTGGTCATGTATTCTTCGTATGTCATTGATCTCATCTTTAATTCATAGAATTCTTTAGCCTTACTATTGTAGTAGTTTTCTGACAAGTACTTCTTCCTGAAAAGCATCTTGAATTCCCACCAACTCAAGTCATCTATCTTAATGTCTCTAACCTCTTAGCATCTTCCCACTAGATGTCTGCTTTACATTTCAAGCTGAATATAGCTATTCTGGCCTTCATCGTATCCATGTACTCATGCAACTCAAATAATTTGTTCATCCCAAGTATCCAAGTCTCTGCATCTTCCGGCTTCTTCACATCTCCATCAAAAGTAGGGGGGTTTTCTTTCTTGAATTTATTCAGTAAGTATCCCCTATCATTCCTCCTATAAGGATGATAGCGATGATGATCATGATGTATATTAGAACTGGAACTAGAATAATACTTATACCCATCACCCCTCCTTTCCGGAGTGTCCAACAACCTGCCATCTCTCACTGTGTCAAATTTGTTTGATTTGTGTCTACTAGGACTACTACTATATGCTCCATTAGTCCCATCCTCATGTGCATGGTTGATCCGAAGTGGCCCTTGTTGCTGCAGTTCCGATAAACTATGAAGAAGTATAGCATTGACCTCTGCTTGCATCTCTTGTGCTTGTATGATCTGATCATTATCTACCTTACAACTCCTTATGTCTTCCTTCAAGCTTCTCAATGTATCGGCCAAGTCAGAAGTATGGCCCACGCCAAGTTTCTCATTTGATGCATAGGGAGATTCTACGTAGTCTACCACCTTGCTAGCCATTTGACCTTTCTCTTCATTCAATGCATAATATGTCGAGTAAACAAAATCACAATAAACCAGCGTAACTTAGTATAGCTCGAGGAGGATGCATTGTCTGCAATATCACCAAATCAGCGTGATACATGTATAACATAATCATAATAACATATCGACATATGCAAGTAAATGCATCAACTCATAAACATCACTCTAACTAGGATCCAGTCATCAATGCAAGGCCATATCAACAATGCATGATATGACCTCATGCATGGCAACAACCATTACTCCATTATACACATTGCTACATGCAACTGAAAGTATTCCTAAGAAATTCCTAACCAACTACAAATACGCATAAACGCATGTAGTCGAACATTATTGATTAGTTCTCACAATTAACCCACAAGACTGATGCATGTAATCCAAATATTCAATAATTTAACCTAACATACAAGGATGTCATTAGGCACCATAAAATCAACATGTAAGTGACAAATAACCATATAAAGTCAGTCACATACACATGTCAGATACTCTTCACGAAATCAACATCCAATTCTCCATGATAGCCATACTACAACCCTAATCCAACATCAAGCAAATGTAACAAGTATATAAGTGTAAGAGACACACATGAAACTGACAAGCATGCATGACTAACACATTCAACCCATCCATTCCAAGAGTTGAACCATGCTCTGGTACCAGTCTGTAACACCCTTCTCCCACATCCACCTAAGTAACCATGCCAACTGAGGTAAACATGAGATGAGAGGCTACTTTGATCAAATTCGACCTCCTTGGTGACCTTAAGGAAGTGGAATCAACAGCACACATAGTCATCCAATCATCATCAGCAGAACCCTCAGGAGACAAGGCAATCACTCAGACAGCATGTCCCTGGATCCCACTATTGTTCTGGACCTCTGATGCCATAATCGCTCTCATGTTATGGGTAAGGGAGCGATGAGAGACCTAAATTCACTCTCATAGGCCTACCTGCCAACGAATGTGGACCAAAGTTGCCAGTTATGTGCTAGTGACCCTGAGATTTAAGCCACTTTTTCAGACCCAGAGCCTAGGTCACTGCCCAGAATGGAATGAAAGATCAAAATCAAGTAAAGTACAGGGAAATAATGCTGCAAAAGTATATAGTTTATCAAGACCTTAACTAGACCCCCACTAGCTAGGACAGGCATTTTGTCAAACATATCATCAACATGTAACCTACAGGTGTAAATAACATAATTAAGTGTAGGGATCTCATACTCATCTGAGAATCGCTATAAACCATTTTTCCATCATGTCATTTGCTGCATATTCATCTATTAGGTCATAGACACATTACCATTCATATACAAGTAAAAACATGATGAGAGCCATGCATAGTTGTTGTCATAAAATGTGCATATAACTAGCATAATAGGAACATAAATACAATAAACATATCAGCCATCAAAATCCATATATACACCAGTACATTTACACATTAAAATCAATGGAATTAATTTCTCATTAATCCATGCAATGAACCAACTAGAGATGGAACTAGCACTTTCCACCCAATCATAGATTGGTTGAGCCAAGTTTCTCTTCATCCAGTCACCCTCGTGCCATATTCCAAGCATGAATATGGGACTCATAGAACACATCAAAAAACACCAATCAATGTGGATGCCACCAGAGTTCCTCGCCTATACTGTGAGGAAATTGAGTGCCTCCTAGTCGCTTAGGCTTTACCGTGCATCCCTATTCCAATATAGGGATCACTAGGCCCACACTGAGACATACTCTCTAGGCTTTACCATGCATTCCATCTCGGAATCACTAGGCCCAACAGAGAGAAAATCACCTCTTGGCTTTTATCGTATATCCCACCAAGGATTCCTAGGCCCACTGAGGCACTTTACCGCAACCCACAGTTTGGTCCAGGGGTTACTAGGCCAGTGGCTTCATGCATCCTCCGTCCAGTTCAGGGACCACTACACCATGTGTTTGTCAATTCGAAGGTCCATCCCACTAAGCTTCGAATCCAATCCGACCATGCCACATAAACTGAATGAGAGGACACATTCAATCAAATCTATCAGGAAATGGCAAAGCTAGGCTAAAAATATTGTCACTTCTGGCAAAACCCATGCCATTATAGAAAAAACACATGCAATCCCATGCATGCCTAATCTAGCAAGGAAAATACACACGCAAGTCAATACCTATAATGAAGCCTCTTGTAGTTGCTTGATCGTGCCTTTCCCTTCTTGATGTTTGCTTCCTCTTGCCTTTTTTTCCTTTCTTGGTCCTTTCTAAAGTGCCCCAAGAAAAATTTAAGTGGCTAAGAGTATGAGAGAGAGAGAATAATGAAAGAGCTCCAAAGCTAAACTAACAAAAGGTTACCAACTGATCCTCATAAGCCTTTTTATGAATGAGGCCTCTATTTTATTCATTTTCCATTATTTTCCTTCATTTTCCTCCTCATATGAAACCTATGACCTTTCACCTCCTTTTCCTCCTAATTTCCATTATTTTCATAAATAATTGTGCCAAAATGCCTTTTTTCCTTTTAATGCCTTAGCCATTTCCTTTGCCAATTTACTTAGCCATAAACTACCAGATAAACACCCCCTAGGATGCCTTTCCCAACATTCATCTTGGAATAATGTCCCGTTCATCTGTGGTTATTATTTTTTACTTTTATTACATGGAATTTGCACTAGGGTTGTTATAGGTGAAACTGTGGACACAAAATTGGATGCAAAAATGGATGTAATAGAAGTAGATGCAAAAGTAGATACAAAAAATACACAAAACTTGATGCATAAACCTGAAACAAACGTGTATGCAATATTTGATGGAAATTTGGATGCAAAAGAAGATGGAGATGTGGATGCAAACGTGGGTACAACAGTACATGCAAAACATGGCACAAATTGTGGCACAAAAAAAGTGGATGCAACGATAGATGCGAAAAAAGAAGAAATTTTTTATGCAAAAGAAGATGCAAAAAGGGATGAAAAAGTGGATGTAAACATGGGTGTGTTAGGTACCTATACCAATAGGAGTCATAACTTATGAATGGATGATATTTAAACCTGTAATATGTGCATACCTTTGTTTTTTGCAAATGTTTACCATATTCAAAAAAATAAAAAAATAAAAAAATTAATTAATGTAAAGAGGGTATGTCCTAAAACAAAAATCAAAGGACAAAAAGAATGAAAAAGGTCAAAAAAGATAAAAAAATGAACCCCAAAAACAAAAAGACCATGAAAGTGTGCAAGTCCAAATGCCATTGCTATTTAATTTTCTCCATAATAATGATTGTTTGAAACTTTTTATTCATGCCACAATCCATGGTAATCAAACAGTTTAATCTTGGTTATTCCATGTTTTGAATTTCATGTTTAGAGATAGAGAATAAAATCTGACCAAACAATGCAATCTTGGCATATAAGTAGATAGGTAGAGTGAATAAAAGGAGCTCAATAGTTTAATTTGAGCCCTTGGATGTAATAAAGATAAATTTAGATAGATTTCTACTGCAAAAGAAAAGAAAAATGTTTTGATAAGGGTTTGCCAACTTAAGTGCACCCTAACAAAGAGTAGAAAAAATGGTAGGATGAGTAGATGGGTAAGTAGTTGAATGGTTGCAGAATTATGATGAATGATTAGTTAAGATCATATCATTTGCTTTCATCATCAAGTTATTAAAGCAAGGATGATAAATGGAGTAGTTACAAAAAGTCAATTGGTTAATTCCCCCCCATACATTTTACCTTCAATTTTACTAATTTCCCATAAACAATGACAAAGGTACCTAAAAACTTAAATTTAAAGAGGCTCAGAGCATTTCTCTGACTTCTGGAGAGACCGAACCCTCGACCCAATAACTTATAGGTTCTAAGTACTAAAACCCCCTTACCAACATTCACTACCATCATAATACTTTCATTTCACCTAAAAATCCCTTTTCCTAAAGTGAAATCATCATTTACCTAGGGAAATTAATTAACCCTACAAAACCACTTTTTTTCCCACAAAAAAGCATTTAGCCTAAGTAATGATGTATAGATATGGATATAAAAATGAATATCAAAACATTATACTTGGCGCATTTTCTTTCCCACTTTCACTTCATATTAACTCCTAATTTTTATTATATTTAATTCCCAAAGAATACCCCTTTCCCATATGTTTTATTAAAATCCCATATATTAATAATCCCACCCCAATGTTTTGAAATATAAACCTTATTACCTTAATTACTTAAAATGGATTAATTAGTCGTTCCACGAATAATTAAGAGCCATAACCCTCCGCCAAATAAAAAGGGATTAATTAATCAAACTATGATTAATTAATAACATATTCCTCCAATGATATCACCCCCGACATCATTAAGCCTCCCTAACCCGTAATTAATAACCCATCAGGCCACTCCATTAACTCCCTGGTCAAATCAATGCCCCAATCACTATGCGATCTAACTCCTTCAAATCCAATCGTTGACGCTCATATTGGGCGGCCCCCAAAGGTTGACCTTTACCCACCCTATGTGAGTGGTTTCACTATTCACCCCACCGCTATGTGGTGCCCGATGAATCGAAATGGGTGGCCTGCCCCGGAATTTTTTTTTCCACAAAAGCGGTGCAATGGATCCTGCTTATAGCCTCTACTTACCACCTCTGCTACGTGAAAAACTGTCACTTTCCTCTAGTGGCGCTAACTATCATTTTCCCATTACACCCGCCAATATCATTGACTTTACACGTAAATCCAAAAAACTCATTGTTTTTTTTTTATCGTGAAAAGGACATTCTGGCTTCCATGCAAAGCACAGAGCATGTTCAACTGCAAACCTACTATCAACCATTACCTTTCCATAGCCACTAAACTCTAGACCGCCTTGCAGACCCATGTGCTTCCTGCAAACAGTGCAACAACACAATTTCACCATCCAAATAGCCAAAAACCAGGTATTTATCCCATTTCTGAGTAAGAAACCTTGATTTCTTCCCAAAACCGAGCTAAATTTCTTTAAATGCTAAGTAATTTAGTCAATTAAGCCTCTTGGTAATCCTGAAATATGCTGAAATAGACCAATTGTTCCCAATTTCCATGAAACCCTTTGTCCCGTCCTTGAATCCACAAGAACCAAGGATGGAAGCCCCAGTTGCACTAAATGTCATGCCCATTTCAACTCCTCACAGGGATTTATGCCACCTTCCCCTTGCAGACAAAGATTTCCAAATTAAAGACACCTCAGTCTCAAAATCCCCTCTGAAACTCTTTTGCAAGTATAGAGACCAATTCCTGAACCAAGCTGACTCCATTGGACTTTGGGAATCAGGTTTTCCTAAGTACCAGTTCCCTAGAGTGCATGTATTCCCAGAGATCGTACATTACTGCCACATGAACTATGATCCTATCCAAAGGGCAGTAAGAACTCATGATCAGTTTGTTCTGTTTACTATCACTGCTGAATCCATTAACCAGATGCTCTAATTGCAACCAAGCCAAAACGTAACCCTTCTTTCCATTAGAGATATGTTGAATAGATATCCGACACGTACTTCAAACAAACAAGCCTAGTTATTCCAAACTTTTATTAGAGAAGAAAAGTATATCCCAAAGGACCCTCCTCCTTATATATGGACTATATTCTCCAGCCTTGGTCGAGACATTATAGATATGATATCCAGTATACTAAGCTGCACCTTTTGCACAAAAAATTGTCACCTTGACATTTTGCAATCTGTGTGAGTCCATTACCACTCATACTTTCCTCCTTTGCAAGTCTTAAGCCTGAGTTCTTCATATCAAGCCTTGAAAATGAGAGAAAGCCCTCTAAAGTCTCTAAAACTCTGGTTCCACACTTTCTCTTTGCATTACCTGCAGTCCTGCACCTAATGGTCATGGCTCTTGCGCACCTAACCGCTTTGTCTCTGTGTTATGGGTGCAGACCCCTGTAAAAGTTAAAAGGGCGCAAGTATATTCTTAAAAACTCACTTTGAGTCATTTCTAGAAGCTTCTGGAAGGAATCTTGAGGTGGCAAGTTTGCTCCTTTAAGGTTCATGCATCCCATACCTTAAGGAGCTAACCCCTTTATGTGAGGAGCTTATCCCTTTGAAGAAGGACTCTATCCCTTCATAGGTGGACCTGTAACCTCCTCCCTCTGCACTATAAAATGAAGCATTGGGCTGGTTACTAGGGAGGTTGAAAGCTGAATATTTTTGAGTTGAAATGCTGCTGGAACTTAGTCTTCTTAGTTGAGTTTTTATTAGGAGAGATTACATACCTCTAAGATCTCATTTGGAAGAGTGCAAGGCTTGTCAAAGTAAAGTAAATTCCTGTTTCGAACCCTGGGAAGAGCTTGTTCAACATCAAGGCTGAAAAGGTTGTAAGGTTCTTCTACTTCAAAGTTAATACAAATAAGTTTGTTTTTCTCAATAAGTTGTTGTTTTATGGTTTATTTTATGGATTCCTTGATCAGCATAATGGACATGCTTTATGATATTAGCTATGTAGGTGCTATTTGATGTTTGCTTGTTTGTGATTGCAGGTTCTCAAAAGGAAACTCTTTCGGAGAGTTGAAGGATGGCTGCTACAAACTAGTGTTGGACTTAAGGTAGGGTCTTAACACCTCTATAGTTTTTATTTATGAATCATATATGTTTAGAGAAGATAGATTTGTTTCTCTGCTTGTTGCTAGATTATCTTCTGATACTAGGGAGATCGGCCTTGTCCACAAGATCGATTTATCCAGCCAACAACACCACTAGTGAATTTGTTGATGAGATCATAATATCCATCATGTCAATCTAATCTCCTGACCAACCACCAACCATCATATTTGATTATGCAAAGTCTATTGCTGAGAGAATGCATGATCAATTCATGAGGTTGGAAAATGAAAGATTTTTCAAGTATTCCTCCGTTCTCTATCATTTATTCTTGTACTATCAAGTTGATAGGTTTTCGGTTGCCCTCCAAAAGCTAGATACCAGAGGAAACCCTAGATCAATGATCTTTTGGACTTCTTTGATTCATCAATTTGATGTTCACTACTCTTATAATGACTTGATAGACCTCTTTGTACATCCAGTAGCAACCATGCTGCTAGGAAGCCCTCCACCCAGAATCAGTGCAGACATCAAGAAGGTCTTACAGTTGTCAAAACAGTACAAAGTAGGGGATTGGTACTTGTACCAAAAACATACTGAAATCAGAATTTATGGATGTGAACTGCCACCTTAAAAATTTCCAAAGTACCTCCCCATGATATTATTTACTCTGGAGTACTACAGAAAAATGATCAATTCAGATGAGGTGCACTTTATAAGAGCCAAGAAGAAAGCCAAACTCAGAATAAAGGATCAGCTAGGTCCATTCATTTGTAACAGTAGAGAAGCAGGGAAGGAGGAAAATGAAATCCTCTAAAGATTGAAATTGAAACAGAGTTTTATGTGGACCTATGACCCCTGCAGCTTCATTTGTAATAAGAGACAAAAGAATAAACTATCTCCTTACATCTACCACAAGATCCCCAAAATAGAACAATATGTTAATTAATCTAAATGGGTGGAAGGCACTTTAATAGATCAAGATAGTACAGAGGTTGTTGTTGATAATGTATTAATGGACTTAGATAGAAGACTTGATGAGTATTCCTTTGTACAGGATCCAGGAGAGTCTCAATCTCAAAGACAAGCACAAGGTCATAGTCGGCAAAGAGAAGAAACAGGTCCATCAGCAGAAGCGGGACCATCAGGACAACCAGAATCTTTAGAAAAAGAACAGCCATAAAAGAAACCAGAGCTTTCAAAACAGCCAGAAGAATCTGAACAACCTGAAATTTCAGAGGAGCTTGCTTAACCTAAACAAATCATGAGCAACCCTCCTATTTTGCAGACTCCTATAAATGAGGATATGAACCTTAAAAGAGACATAGATGAGGCTACTCCTTCCAGTAGGCCTGCTACCTAAACTTATGCTAAGAGGTAGAGGTTAAATCCATATGCAGAGAAAGAATACACTAAAGAGACAACAGAGAGTTCAGGAGCAGAGAGGACAGAAAGCAAGCAAAACACTCCTTCAAGAGGGACACAAGAACCTTCCACCTCTCAAACTCAAATGTTAGAAAGGCAGCAGAGTGTGGAAGTATCCTCCTTCGAGGCTTCCACAGGACATAACCAAGACATCAAAGAAAAATACAAGGAAATCAAGGCAAGGAATGAAAGGTTGAAAGTGCAAAGCTATGCACATTATTTGAGGATGGCTCTGACAAACCAAATGAGGCTAATGTTGGCCTTTGATATAAAAGAAGGCAAAATACAGATGAACTTTCTCAAGGCAACTATATAGCAACCAAAATTAATGGCAGATTATCTTAAGACAGATTTTGAGGTCATGGCAAAGGATATCCATCCTATTGACCAAATTGAGTTGCACAAACAAACTCGAGAAATGGTCTATTCCACACTAACTAGCAAGGCCATAACAGCTCACCAACTTCAGAATTCACTAAACAACATCTCAGCCCATTTCCAATTAGAAAAGGCCTCTTTTCAAGCTAAGGACACCATAATAAAGTCCTTAGAATACTTGGTCAAAGAGCTGGGACATGATCCCAAAGATGTTAAAGTAGAAGAGCAACTGATAAAGAGGAAAAATGATGACATAGTTGCACTGAAGAAGCAACTCAAGATTCCTCCGCTTCATCATCCTCAAACAGCTGAAGTTTTGGAGACATAGAAGGAAGAAGAACTTATGGACCTAGTCCTTAAGTTAAATGACCAATTGAAAGAAACTAAGAAGGAATTGGATAATTTGATATAGTCCAAGTAGAGTGAGTTGACCACTGCTGCTCAAACTATAATACCTACAGTTTCCACAGCAGTACCTCCACCATGGCAGATGTCTTGGCACTAACAATTCCACCAGCAACAACATTTCCAGTGACAGGTACTACATCAGGCATAGATACATCAACCAGCATAGAGACACCCATAGATAAAACTACAAAATTAATCAAGGCCATGGAAGAAATGAGTATCCAGGCCACTGAGCTTAAGAAGCTCAAAGAACATGTGTCAAGTTTAGAAACAAATTGTAAACTTGTACAAATATAGCACAAAGAAGAAACTTAGAGGAACCTGAGGATGGCAGAAAGGATAAAGTCCCTTGAGAAGGATTTAACACTTCAAGAACCATTGGGAACTATGAGAGAAATCCTGTGGGCCAACATCATTGATTCCATCTATGATGTTTAGCCTTCTATTTAGATTATTTTTGACAAACAGAATTGGTCAAGATGGCTACAGAGGCAATCCACAAGACAGTGGAAGAATTAGGAGATAAACCAGAAGAAGCCAATCAGTTGATCACCTTTTTGAATAGCAAAAACAGATATCAGCTAGATGAATTAGATATACAGGACAGAACAACAACCATTATAGAGATAAAAAAAGTCCTCACTAAAAGAAACTTAATGTTAAACTTGGAGAAAATATGTCAAAGCATGTAGACAGACATTGATAGCTTTATGCTAAAGTAGGGAATCCTAAGAGAAAAAGGACTCCCTAGTCCTATGGTGATCCACGATAAGTTGATGACCCAGGAAGATTATGTTGACAAGTTAAACAAGCTGGCTAAAAGCCAAGCTAGTACTTCAGGGGTGAAATCTTTGCCCACTTGAAGGGTGCTTTATGATGGCTTAGAAGCCGATGAAATCTATAAGAAAATGATCAGAATGAAGTTACCTAATAGTGAATGGTGGACCAGTTTGACTGATTTATTATAAGTTACTATAGTAAATCTGTAAAGGTAAAAGGTAACTACCGAGTAAAACAGTGAAAGAAGATCAAAGCAGAATAGGTAAAGAGTATTAATAGGTCAAAGATGAAAGTAATTCTGACACATAACTACAAGGAAAACTGCAAGAGCCAAACCTGAGCAACAACAACCAACACAGTCACAATTAAAGGGATAGAAAACAAACAATTCTCCATCCATCTCTATCTTCGTGTTGAAGATATTTTTTGTTTCCTAGAATAATTCTCATATAGTTATGAGATATTGTGTATCAAATTTTGTATAAATGCTTCACAAATTGAAGTAATTAGGGTGGATTAAAATACATTTATGTAGACATATTATTTTTGAGCCAAGGAGCTATTGTACTCAAGACTGGACTGGTTTCACTGGAAATGAAATAAAGCTAAGGACATTTCATCGGATTCTTGTTCACCATTGGAACAAATAAGTATCATCTTATCATGTTTAAATATTGTATTCTATTTATGTTATGAAATATTCATATGTGTTTCTTATAAAATCTTAAAAGTAGATAACGAATGATATCATCAGAATTAGCTTAAGTGATCTATGTTTTAACTGTTTGCTTTATTTATGTTTTCTACTTAACTGCCTTGGTCTGGGGATTCTTAATTACCCCCTTACTTCCATAGTTTACCCCCCCTTTGGCCCATTGTTGAGGATTATTCATTTCCCTTTGCTACTTGCCATCCTTCCTTTCTTCATCCCAATCCTGGTTAAGGATTCTTCATTTCCCTTGGCCATGGTTAGGACTTTCACCCATTTTGAACCTACAGATTTGATCTCATTGTGCTAGCCTGCCCTGTGGACTCTTACCTCAGTAATAGATCAAATCTAGTTAAGCCTTTCCTGATTGACTCTATAGCCCAATGGCCTAAATATTTTCTCTACCCATTTGTATTCTTAATTCCACCACCCAATCAAAACAAACAATCGTGAACATTAAGAACTAGCCTAAAATCTTATTTAAAAAAAGTTAAATTATAAAGAGAGAGCCCTCTCTGGACTTAGGTTGGCTAGAACCTGAGTCTAAAATATTAGGTTTGTGGTTACCTCAGACTATTCCTTCTTTGATAACTTCTAAGGAAAAAATATGGGTCATAACATAGTGGCAACCATACTGGGGAACTTCAAAACCCTCAGTTTTAATAAACCTTTAAGAAATGCAAATTTTTATTTTTAAGCATCTTAAAGGGTTATTAGAATTTATTTCAAAAAGTTCACAAAAAATTAAAATAATCATAAAAAACTCGAAATCTGGCTTCACGGAGAACTCATTATACCAGGGCCAACCCTGATCCAAATCCTCTCCCTGTATTTGAAAATCCCAACCTTATTCCGAGAAACATCAGAAGATAGGAAAGTTTAGTAAGCCCTAGACCTGTTGTTAGATCCAATTCATGCCCTATTGAGTGGTTATTCATTGAAGATATATTTTGACCTATCTTTGTTTAGAACCAAGTCTGAAAGTGAACTTGTAGACACAATCCTAGATCTATATTCACCAGAGAAGTTTAGGTCCAACGAGCCAACTTGTCAATTGATCAGTACCTTATAAACTCCCTGAACTTTCTGAGTCAGATTCAACATCTTTTAGCTCCCCATTGTTTCCCCATACCTCTAAAGATTAACATTCATCTCCATTCATACCTTCACTCCCTCATCAGCCCATCACTACCCCTCAAACACCCATTACCCCTGTTACTCCAACTCCCCTTATTGTCCCAAATCCTCTTGTTACCCCAACTCCTGTTCTCAATCTTGTACAACTTAGAGCTATGGCCCTCAGATATACTCCCCTTGTGATGCCTGCACCTCAAAGTGCCTTACTAGTAGATTATCAAAGTAAAATTACCTCATTTGATGGCATTGGAACTTATACAACACAATAGCACACTAAGAAAATGACAGATTATTTTGAACTCCATGAAATTGATATAGGAGATGTCCAAATGAGAATCTTTGTCCAAAGTCTAGCTAGAGAAGTGAGAACATGGTTTAGAGATTTACCCCCTCAGAGCATAGATAGTTTAGAAGTTCTTTACCAACAATTCTTAAATAGGTGGGAGAAGAAAAAGAACCCCCTTCAAATTTTATCTGAATATGAAAAACTTAAAAGGGGACCAAACAAAACTGTTCAGGACTACTACACTAGGTTCAATAATGTGTATAATGTAATCCCTCTTGACCTTAGACCTCCACCTGGCTTAACCCTGATTAATTTTCCAGATGGATTTGACACAGATATGGCTTTTCAACTTAGAGAAAAGAACCCCCCTACACTTGAATATATGCAAAGTGTAGTAGTTAGAGTAGAAGCTAATCTGCTATCCAAAAGAGCTAGGGTTAGAAATGAGAGAAGAACGCCTTTGAAAGACGAATCTTCACCCTTTGATCATAAAATGGATACTTTAGCTAAAGGAATGGAAAGGTTGATGGATATAATTGAAGTCATTGAAAGGAAACCTCACTGAGATAACCAACAGGCTAATCCAGTAAGGAATGCAAACTTTAGGAAAAACCAAAACTAGAACACTGGTAAAAATGGGCCTGATCGGAACATTAGACCAACTTTCCAGGAAAATTATGCTAAATCTTCCCATCAAGAAGACCCTGAGATAGACACCCAAATCAACCTTATGGGCTTAGATAACGAAGAAACTATTTTTCTAACTCAAGATGATCAAGAACTATATATGCTTCAACAGTTGCAGACCCAAATAGGAGAATTATTTGACTATAAGCAAGGGTATGACTGCTATTTTCAAAGTACATAAATAGTACAACCTGAGAAGAAACAAGAACACTGGTGTTCCTGATTAGAATAAAAAAGTAGTGCCTAACCAGCCTAAGAAAATAAAAGCTACAAATCAGAATCCTCAAGTTACAAAAACCTTACAAATCCTTTCTAGACCACATCAAAATCCTCCTAGTCCCACCATTGAAGATGTAACTGATAACCAACCTACTAAAGAGCAACCTTCCACTTTAGTCCCCCTCAAGGGAACAGTGGAACAGCCTCCAAAAATCATATTAGAAAATCCAATTGAAAATAATCTAAACAATGAAAAAGAAGAAAAGACTACTCAGAACTTTGGCTCTAAAATTCCAAATGTTCAAACAGATAAATCCCCTCTACCTTTCAATTTGGGAGCAGAGGTGGCCAAACTCAAAATCTCAGTGCCTCTAACAGAATTGGTTATACATGAAACTTACAAATCTCAAATTAGTAAATCTTTAAACTTCCATGAGAATGAAGACTCTATGAATCTATTTGATGACCAACTTGAGTTAATTTTTGGACCAGATGTTAACGGAAAGCCAGTTGAAGGAGGGATACCACCCTTATACATCAACCTTAACATCCACGATAAAATCCTTCACAATGCCATGCTAGACTCTGGGGCCTCCCATAATCTTATGCCTAAGTCTGTAATGGAAAAGCTTAACTTGGATATCACCAAGCCTTATAAGGATTTTTTATCCTTTGATTCAAGCCAAGTTAAATGGTTAGGTCTCATAAAAGATTTGTGTGTTTCCCTAGTTCAATACCCTGCCAAGACCATACTTATGGACATAGTTGTTGCTGATATACCCCCTAAGTATGGTATGTTGTTGTCTAGATCTTGGGGTGCCAAACTCTAGGGATCTCTACAACTGGGCATGTCCTATGCTTCCATATCAGTCTTTGGACATCCCAAGAAACTGTATAGAGAGACTCTGATGAAGTATGTAGTGAGTACCCAAGAGAGACCTCAAAACTTTCCTATATATTCTGTACATTCTGATATTAATTCTTTCATACTTTGCAATGCTGAAACTAATCAAGAAGACACTTCAAACAACATAATAGCAGAACCAAAAGAAATTGAAATATCAAAATAAAATCAAAATGTCCAAATTCATGAGATCTCAGATAAAAAAGATGACCTAGATACCTTAGTCAAGAAAGATTCCACTACGCCAGATGAAAATTATGAGCATGAAATCCTATGGCATCATGAGTTTGATGGGTTAGTCAACAAACTAGGTGCAGGAGCAGGTGTATGGATTTATAACTTAGAAAACGATCATGCAGAAGGTCATGCCTACAAATTGAACTTTAAATGTACAAACAGCATGGCTGAATATGAAGCACTTATGTTAGGTATTTAGCTAGTTAAAAGGTTAGGGGCCATAAGAGTCTCCATTATGGGAGATTCTGAGTTGGTAATCAAACAAATTAAAGTTGTTTATATGACTAATGATCCTAGGCTAGTATTTTATATAGGAACAATGATAGAAATACTAAATACCTTTTTAGAAACCAAACTTGTTGTTATTCCAAGAAAACACAACATGCAAGCTCACAGCTTAACCATGTTTGCTAGTACTTGTAAGTTGCCCTTTAGGCCCAACCATCAGTACACTACTGTGGTTAGGCATAGACCTGCTATTCCTGGCAACTTAAAGAACTAGCAAGTGTTTGATAATGATCAGAAAATTAACCATTTTCTAACTTTAGATGAGGAATTTGTGAATAGTAACATAGACACAGACATAGCAGTAGATTTTGATTGTTCTGATAAAGTAGAAATTAACAAACTAGAAGATGATCAGATAGATAGATTTCATCCCACAAAGTTTACAAAATATGATATTTGAAACCTAAAAAAAATGGAGATTGATGGAGCAATTGATGAAGAAACTGAGGTCATAAACTTTAAAGACAATTTTTTACCCAAAGGATTAACTCCTTTGGAGGACTTATTTGACTCAAACGACATTCCTAAAAAAACCTCAAATAGAACCCTTGAAATCAGACATTGAGGAATGTAATATAGGATCTGAAGAAAATCCAAAACTAATAAAACTTTCAAAATCATTACCTTCCAATGAAAAACTGAAATATATGGAACTGCTGAAAGAATTCCAGGATGTTTTTGCTTAGAGTTATGAGGACCTAAAATCTTATGATACTAGCATAATACAACACACCATTCCCTTAAAAGAAGATCAAAAGCCTTATAGACAGAAGTTTAGAAGAATTAACCCTATTTTATTGCCTTCCATTGAAAAGGAGATCAAAATAATGTATGAAGCTAGGATTATTGCACCTATCAGGTCCTCAGACTGGGTTTCCAATTTGGTACCTACGAGAAAGAAAACTGGCGAAATTAGGCTGTGTTGACCTTAGGAATTTGAATAAATTTTCATTTAAGGATAACTATCCTCTTCTGAAAATGGATCACATACTACAGAGGGTAGTAGGTTCCTTGAAAATCTCATTGCTAGATGGGTTCTCTGGTTATAACCAAATCCTAGTCCACCCAGATGATTAGGAAAACACTGCATTCACTACTCCATGAGGCACTTTCATGTATGTGAAAATGCCATTTGGGTTGAAAAATGCAGGGGCCACCTTTGAAAGAGAAATGGATATAGCCTTTGCTAAGGAAATCCATGATTTCTTGGTAATATACCTTGATGACCTCACAGTTTTCTCTAAATCAGATCTACAACACCTGGATCATCTTAGGCAGGTCTTTACTAAATGCAGGAAATATGGAATTTCTCTTTATCCTAAAAAATCTCTATTTGTATTGGAATAAGGTAAGTTACTAGGTCACATTATCTCCAAAGATGGTATCAGGGTTGACCCAACAAGAATTGAAGCCATTTTGCAGATACCACATCCCAGGAACATCAAAGAACTTCAAGCATTTTTAGGTAAAATAATCTTTTTGAGGAGATTTATCTCTAATTTATCTGAATTAATTAGATTACTAAATAACATGTTAAAGAAAGATTCAACTATTAAATGGACTCTAGAGGCTAAAAAGTCATTTGAAGATATAAAGCTAGCCTTAACACAAACTCTGGTACTCACCAGTCTAATGTTTGATAGAGAATTTGTCATATTTTCTTTTGCTTCAGAACACACCATTGCTGCAGTCCTTTTGCAGAAAAATGATCAGGGTTTTGAACAGCCAATAGCCTTCTTTAGTAAAGCCCTACGAGATGCACCTTTAAGGTATAACATAATGGAGAAGTAGGCTTTTGCTTTAGTTAAAGAAATTAAAGATTTCAGAGTTTATATCTTGTACTCTCATATAGTAGCATATGTTCCCAATCCTGTAGTCGAGGACATTCTAACACAGGATGGACCTGATGGAAAGAGAGGGAAGTGGATAGCTACCATATTAGAGTATGATTTAGAAATAAAACCTACAAAATTGATCAAAGGCCAAGGTTTGGCCAAGCTTATGGCTGAATCAAACTATAGGCCCTAGACATAAACTTCATTGCAGAAATGGATAACGAAGAGGAGATGGTGACTCCACAGATCAGCTAAGCCTTTGTAGACTCACCACGGTACGCTGATATAATATATGTTCTACAAAACCATCAAGCTCCTCCATAGCTATCTAGGACTAAAAGTAGGTTCTTAAAGATGAAATATTTGAAGTTTTTCATAATTGATAATGCTTTATTTTGGAAAAATCATGAAGGCATATTTCTAAATTGTTTGTTAGAGGAATCTGATAAAATTTTGCAAGAGTTTCATGTAGGTGACTGTGGGGGACATATCTATTGGAAGACAACAACTGATAAATTCTTGAGGGCTGGTTTTTATTGGTCCACTCTATTTGTTTATGTTAAGAAGTTTGAGACCTCATGCCACAAATGTCTTATTCTTGAAGGGAAAAGAAAACTACTGCCATTACCTTTGAAACCTATATCTACTAAAACACGTTTTCAACAATGGGGTCTTGACTTCATTGGTGAAATTCATCCTCCCTCCTCTGCCCAACATAGATGGATCTTAACTACCAAAGATTATTTTACAAAGTGGATAGAAGCCATACCCTCAAGACAAACCACTGATACTATCATAATAGGTTTTCTTAAGACCAACATTCTGTCTAGATTCGGTTGCCCAACTAAAATCATCACATACAATGCTACAACCTTTAAATCAAAAAGGATGATTGATTTTTGCAACAAATATCACATAACCCTTTGTCATTCCACAACCTACTATTCCCAAGGAAATGGACTTGCAGATTCTTCCAATAAAAGCTTAGTAAACATTATCAAGAAACTTTTTTAAGACAATAAGAAGACCTGGAATAAGAAATTAGTGAATGCTTTGTGGGTAGACAGACTGACCACAAAGAAATCTATTGGCACTAGTCCCTATCAGTTGGTCTACGGAATGGAGGTTGTTTTCCCATCTTCTTTGGGAACTCCAGTGATGAAATTAATCCAAGAAGCACAAGTTGAGCCCAATGATATTCAGAGAAGGATCAACGAGACTATTCATTTGCAACAAACTAGAGAACAAGTCTACATCAGGTCCCTAGTTGTGCAGGAGAAAATCAAGAAAGCATTTAACAAGAGAACCAAGGCAGAAAATTTCTATGTAGGGGATAAAGTCTTGAAATGGGACTCAAGAAGGGAAGATAAAGGGAAACACGGGAAGTTTGAATTCCTATGAAAAGTTCCTTACATTACTTATGCTCTCAGAGGTAATAATGCTTATTTTCTCAAAGAATTGGATGGTGCAAAAGTAGAAGGAGGACCAGTTAATGGTTGAATGTTAAAGCACTACATAGATTCCAGTCACTAATTTCACTAATCACTTGTACATATTATATCCTTTACAAAAGTTTAGTGTGGTTTAGATGGTAAATTTTGGAGTTGAAGCCCCAAGAGAAGGCCCTAAGCTTCAAAAGTGTACTATCATAAAGTATCAATAAAGCAACAAAGTAAAAGGGAAAATTGCATAGTAGAATCACAACAATTCAAAAGGCCATTGATCTACTAGTTCTTGACATTTCACCAGGAAATGCCATCCCCAAGTGGAGCCACTGTTACGTTCCTATACCAATAGGAGTCATAACTTATGAATGGATGAGATTTAAACCTGTAATATGTACATACCTTTGCTTTTTGCAAATGTTTTCCACATTAAAAAAAAAAAAAAAAATGTGAAGTGGGTATGTCCTAAAAGAAAAATCAAAGGACAAAAAGAATGAAAAAGGTCAAAAAAGATGAAAAAATGAACCCCAAAAACAAAAAGACCATGAAAGTGTGCAAGTCAAAATGCCACTACTATTTACTTTTCTGCATAATAATTATTGTGCAACGTTTTATTCATGCCACAATCCATGGTAATCAAACAGTTTAATCTTGGTTATTCCATGTTTTGAATTTCATGTTTAGAGATAGAGAATAAAATATGACCAAACAATGCAATCTTGGCAGATAAGTAGATAGGTAGAGTGAATAAAAGGAGCTCAACAGCTTAATTTGAGCCCTTGGATGTAATAAGGATAAATTTAGATATATTTCTATTGTAAAAGAAAAGAAATTTTTTTTGATAACGGTTTGCCAGCTTAAGTGCACCCTAATAAAGAGTAGAAAAATGGTAGGATGAGTAGATGGGTAAGTAGTTGAATGGTTGAAGAATTATGATGAATGGTTAGTTAAGATCATATCATTTTCTTTCATCATCAAGTTATTAAAGCATGGATGATAAATGGAGCAGTTACACAAAGTCAATTGGTTAATTCCCCCCCATACATTTTACCTTCAATTTTACTAATTTCCCATAAGCAATGACAAAGGTACCTAAAACCTTAAAGTTAAAGGGGCTCAAAGCATTTCTCTGACTTCTGGAGGGACCGGACCCTCGGCCCAATAACTTATAGGTTCTAAGTACTAAAACCCCCTTACCAACATTCATTGTTATCATAATACATCCATTTCACCTAAAAATCCCTTTTCCTAAAGTAAAATCATCATTTACCTAGGGACATTAATTAACCCTACAAAACCCCTTTTTTCCCACAAAAAAGCATTTAGCCTAAGTAATTATGTGTAGATATGGATATAAAAATAAATATCAAAACATTATGCTTGGCGCATTTTCTTTCCCACTTTCACTTCATATTAACTCCTAATTTTTATTATATTTAACTCCCAAAGAAAACCCCTTTCCTGTATGTTTTATTAAAATCCCATATATTAATAATCCCACCCCAATGGTTTGAAACATAAACCTTATTAACTTAATTAGATAAAATGGACTAATTAGTCGATCTGTGGCTAATTAAGAGCCATAGCCCTCCGCCAAATAAAAAGGGATTAATTAATAAAATTGTGATTAATTAGTAACCTATTCCTCCAATGATATCACCCCCGACATCATTAAGCCTCCCTAACCCGCAGTTAATAACCCAACAGTCCCCTCCAACCTGGTCAAATCAATGCCTCGATCACTGTGTGATTTGACCCCTTCAGATCCAACGACTGATGCTCATATCAAGCAGCCCCCGAAGGCCAACCTTTACCCGCCCGATGTGAGCAGTTTCACAGTTCACCCTACCGCTATGTGGCACCCAATGAATGGAATGGCGTGGCCTCCCCCCAAAACCATTTTCCCCAAAAGCGGTGTGATGGATCCCGCTTACCACCTCCGCTACGCGACAAACTGTCACTTTCCCCGAGTGGCAGCAACTGTTGTTTTCCCATTACACTCGCCAATATCATTGACTTTAGACATAAAGCTACAAAACTCATTGTTTTTTGTTTTTTATCATGAAAAGGACGTTCTGGCTTCCATGCAAAGCACAAAGCACGTTCAACTGCAAACCTACTATCAACTGTCAGCTTTCCGCAGCCGCTGAACTCCAGACCACCTTGCAAACCCATGTGCTTCCTGCAAATAGTGAAACAACACCATTTCACCATCCAAACAACCAAAAACCAAGTATTTATCCCATTTCTGACTAAGAAACCCTGCTTTCTTGCCAAATATGAGCTAAATTTCTTTAAATGCTAAGTAATTTAGTCAACTAAGCCTCCTTGTAATCCTAAAGTACTCTGAAATAGATCAATTGTTCCCAATTTCCCTGAAACACTTTGCCCCATCCTTGAATCCACAAGAACCAAGGATGAAAGCCCCAATTCCACTAAATGTCATGCCCATTTCAACTCCTCACAGGGATTTAGACCACCTTCCCCTTGCAGACAAAGATTTCCAAATTAAAGACACCTTAGTCTCAAAAGCCCCTCTAAAACTCTTTTGCAAGTACAGAGACAAGTTCCCGAACCAATCCGACTCCATTTGGGAATTAGGTTTGCCTAAGTACCAGTTCCCCAGAGTGCATGTATCCCCAGAGATCGTACATTACTGCCACATGAACTATGATCCTATCCAAAGGGTAGTAAGAACTCCTTATCAGTCTGTTCTGTTTACTATCACTGCTGAATCCGTTAACCAGATGCTCCAATTGCAGCCAAGCCAAAACCTAACCCTTCTTTTCATTGGAGATATGCTAAACAGATACCCTACACTTACTTCAAACAGACTAGCCCAGTTATTCCAGAATTTTATCAGAGAAGAAAAGTATATCCCAAAGGACCCTCCTCCTTATATGTGGACTATATTCTCTAGCCTTGGTCGAGACATTATAGATATGATATCAAGTATACTAGGTTGCACCACTAGTGAATTTGTTGATGAGATCATAATATCCATCATGTCAATCTACTCTCCTGGTCAACCACCAGCCATCATATTTGATTATGCAAAGTTTATTGCTGACAAAATGCATGATCAATTCATGAGGTTGGAAAATGAAAGAGTTTTCAAGTATTCCTTAGTTCTCTATCATCTATTCTTGTACTATTAAGCTGATAGGTTTCCAATTGCCCTCCAAAAGCTAGATACCAGAGGAAACCCTAGATCAGTGGTCTTTTGGACTTCTTTGATTCATCAGTTTGATGCTCAGTACTATAATGACTTCATAGTCCTCTTTGTACATCCAGTAGCAACCATGCTGCTAGGAAACCCTCCACCCAAAATCAGTGAAGACATCAAGAAGGTCTTACAGTTGTCAAAATAGTACAAAGTAGGGGATCAGTACTTGTACCAAAACCATACTGAAATCAGAATTTATGGATGTGAAATGCCACCTTACAAATTGCCAAAGTACCTCCCCATGAGATTATTTGCTCTGGAGTACTTCAGATAAATGATCAATTCATATGAGGTTCACTTTGTAAGAGCCAAGAAGAAAGCCCAACTCAAGATAAAGGATCAACTAGGTCTATTCATTTGTAACATTAGAGAAGCAGGGAAGGAGGCAGATGAAATCCTCCAAAGATTGAAACTAAAACAGAGTTTTATGTGGACCTATGACCCCTACAGCTTCATTTGTAATAGGAGACAAAAGAATAAACGATCTCCTTACATCCACCCCAGGATCCTTGAAATAGAACAATATGCTAATCAATCTGAATGGGTGGAAGGCACTTTAATAGATCGAGTTAGTACAGAGGCTGTTGTTGATAATGTATTAATGGACTTAGATAGAAGACTTGATGAGGATTCCTTTGTACAGGTTCCAGGAGAGTCTCAGTCTCAGAGATAAGCACAAGGTCACAGTGGGCAAACAGAAGAAATAGGTCCATTAGGAGAGGCAGGACCATCAGGACAACCAGAATCTTCAGAACAAGTAGAGCCTCAAAGAAACTGGAGCTTTCAGAATAGCTAGAAGAATCTGAACAACCTGAAATTTCAGAGGAGTTTTCTCAACTTGAACAAATCATGATAAACCCTCCTATTTTGCAGACTCCTCTAAATGAGGAGAGGAACCTTAAAAGAGAAAGAGATGAGGCTACTCCTTCCAACAGGCTTGCTACCCAAACTTATGCTAAGAGGCCGAGGTTAAATCCATATAAAGAGCAAGAATACACTGAAGAGATGATAGGGATTTCAGAAGTAGAGAGGACAGAAAGTAGGCAAAACACTCCTTCAGGAGGGACACAAGAACCTTCCACCACTCAAACTCAAATGTTAGAAAGGCAGCAAAGTGTGGAAGTATCCTCTTTCAGGGCTCCCACAAGACATAGCCAAGACATCAAAGAAAAATACAAGGAATGAAAGGCAAGGAATGAAAGGTTGAAAGTGCAAAGCTATGCACATTATTTGAGGATGGCTCCAACAAATCAAACAAGGCTAATGTCGGCCTTTGATATAAAAGAAGGCAAAATGAAAATGAGCTTTCTCAAGCCAACTATACAACTACCAAAATCAATGGTATATTATCTTAAGACAGATTTTCAGGTCATGGAAAAGGATATCCATCTTATTGACAAAATTGAGTTGTACAAACAAAATGGAGAAATGGTCTATTCCACACTGACCAACAAGGCCATAACAGCGCACCAACTTCATAATTCACTAAACAGCACCTCAGCCCAATTTCAATTAGAAAAGGCCTCTTCCCAAGCTGAGGACACGAGAATAAAGTCCTTAGAAGACTTGGTCATAGAGCTAGGACATGATCCCAAAGATGTTAAAGCAGCATAGAAACTGATAAAGAAGAAAAATGATGACATAGATACACTGAAGAAGAAGCTCAAGATTCCTCTGCTTCATCATCCTCAAACAGCTAAAGTTTTGGAGACACAGAAGGAAGAAGAACTTATGGACCTAGTCCTTAAGTTAAATGACCAATTGAAGGAAAATGAGAAGGAATTGGATAATTCGATACAGTCCAAGCAGAGCGAGTTGGCCATACTGTAATACCTACAGTTTCCACGGCAATACCCTCCACCATGGTAGCTTCCTTGGCACCAACAATTCCACCTGAAACAAAATTTCCAGTGACAGGTACTACATCAGGCACAGGTACATCAACTAGCACAGAGACACCCACAGAGAAAACTGCAGAATTAATCAAGGCCATGGAAGAAATGAGTATCTAGGCCACTGAGCTTAAGAAGCTCAGAGAAAAGGTGTCAATTTTAGAAGCAAATTGTAAACTTGTACAAATACAACACAAAGAATAAACCTAGAGGAACCTGAGGATGGTAGAAAGTATCAAAGCCCTTGAGAAGGATTTAACACTTCAAGAACCATTAGGAGACATGAGAGAAATCTTGTGGGCCAACATCATTGATTCCATAAATGATGTTTGGACTTCTATTCAGATTACTTTTTAGCAAACATAATTGATCAAGATGGCAATAGAGGCAATAAACAAGACAGTGGAAGAATTAGGAGATAAACCAGAAGAAGCCAATCATTTGATCACCTTTTTGAATAGAAAAAACATATATCAGCTAGATGAATTAGATATACATGATAGAAGAACAACCATTATAGAGATCAAAAAAGTCCTCACTAAAAGAAACTTAATGTTAAACTTGGAGAAAAGATGTCAGAGCATCCAGACAGACATTAATAGCTTTATGCTAAAGTAGGGCATCCTAAGAGAAAAAGGAATCCCTAGTCCTATGGTGATCCACGATAAGTTGATGACCCAAGAAGATTATGTTGACAAGTTAAACAAGCTGGCCAAAAGCCAAGCTAGTACTTCAGGGGTGAAATCTTTGCCCACTGGAAGGGTGCTTTATGATGGCTTGGAAAATCTATTCTACATTGAACATGAAATCAAGCACTTATTCACAACCAAACCAAATTTTGCTAAGTACACAGAATTCAATGAATTCTATAGGAAAATGATCAGAATGAAGTTACTTGATAGTGAATGGTGGACCAATTTGACTGATTTACTAGAAGTTACCATAGTAAATCTGTAAATGTAAAAGGTAACTGCCAAGTAAAATAGGTGAAAGAAGATCAAAAATGAATAGGGAAAGAGTATCAGTAGGTCAAAGATGAAAGTAATTCCAGCACTTAACTACAAGGAAAACTGCAAGAGCCAAACTCGAGCAACAACAGCCAGCACAGTCACAATTAAAGGGACAACAAACAAACAGTTCTCCATCTGTCTCTATCTTCGTGTTGAAGATATTTTTTGTTTCCTAGAATAATTCTCATATAGTTATGAGATATTTTGTATCAAATTTTGTATAAATACTTCAAAAATTGAAGTAATTAGGGTGGATTAAAATACATTTCTATAGACATATTATTTTTGAGCCAAGGAGCTATTGTACTCAAGACTGGATTGGTTTCACTGGAAATGAAATAAACATGAGGACATTTCACTGGATTCTTGTGCACCATTGGAACAAATAAGTATCATCTTCTCATGTTTAAATACTCTATTCTCTTTATGTTATGAAATATTCACATGTGTTTCTTATACAATCTTAAAAGCAAATAAGGAATGATATCATCATAATTAGCTTAAGTGCTCTCTATTTTAACTGTTTGCTTTATTTATGTTTTCTACTAAACTGCCTTGGTCTGGGGATTCTTCATTTCCCTTGGCCCTGGTTGGGACTTTCACCCATTTTGAACCTGCAGATTTGCTCTTGTTGTGCTAGCTCTGCCCTGTGGACTCTTACCTCAGTAATAGATCAAATCCAGTTAAGCCTTTCTTGATTGACTCCATAGCCCAATGGCCTAAATATTTCTCTGCCCATTTGTCTTCTTAGTTCCACACCCAATCAAAACAAACAATCTTGAACATTAAGAACTAGCCTGAAATCTTATTTAAACAAAGTTAAATTATAAAGATAGAGCCATCTTTGGACTTAGGTTGACTAGAAACTGACTCTAAAAGATTAGGTTTGTGGTTACCTCAAACTATTCCTTCTGTGATAACTTCTAAAGAAAAAATTTGAGTGATAAAAGGGTGCAACATTGGATGTAAAATTGGATACAAAAGTGGATGCAACAAAAGTTGATGCAAAAGTAGATGCAAAAGTAGACGCAAAACCAGATGCAAAACGTGATGCAAAACTTGACGCAAAATTGGATACAAAAATGGATGCACAAGTAAATGAAAAATTAGACGCAAATGGGGATGTGAACGTGGATGTAAAATTAGAAGAAAAAGTGGGTGAAAAGGTAGGCACCAAACTAGGCACAAATTGTGGCACAACAAAAGTGGATGCAATAGTGGACAAAATAATGGATGCAATAGAAGATGAAAATGTGGATGTAGAACAAGATGCGAAATTGGATGCAACAAAAGCATATGCAAATCGATATAAAACTAGGCACAAATGTCAATGCAAAACTTGGCGAAAAGGGGGATGCAAAAAAGGATGCAAAAATGGATGCAAAAAAGGAAGCAAAAGAGGATGCAAAAAATGATGCAAATTTTGATGCAAGTGTAGGTGCAAAAAAATGGATGCAATAGAGGATGAAAACCTAGGTGAAACAAAATTAGGTGCTAAACTTGACGCAAAACCTAGTGCAAAACCTAATGCAAAACCCGGTGCAACACTTAGTGCTAAACTTGGTGCAAGACTTGGTGAAAAACTTAGTGCACTTTTTGCATTTAGTTTTGCACCATATGTTCTAAATGGATGCAAATAACACCAAAAAGGGGCTCTAGATGCAAACAAGGAAGCAAAAATGGATGCTAATCACAAGGTTTTGTTGTAGTGATAAGGGCAGAGAGAAGACGGTAAGATGTGTGTCAAGAGCCATGCATCCACTATGGTGGGGTTGCTCCAATTTCTGGTTGTCTCTAATTTATTCTCTAGTTTATTTTTCATATGCATAGAATTAAATGTAGGATCTAAAGCCTCATTTTTCTTTATTTTTCTTTGCAAGTGAGTTTCCCTTTAGATTGATTAATGGAAAGAAGTGTTAGGTTCCTATACCAATAGGTTTCATCTTTCATGATTGACAGTGGAAGGGCTAAATATGTTCATCATTGCAAGCTGCAAAGGTTCCATATTTTGTGTACATACTAGGAAAATTAAAAAATGAAAGAGGGTATGCCTTAAAATAATATTCAAAAGGAAAGAAAATCAAATGGTCAAAAGAATAGTGAAAATGAACCCCAAACTAAAGACCAGGAAAATGGCCAGTCAAAATGCCACTACTATCTTGTGGGAGTAACACAGTCTACAAATACTCATGCTAATCATACCTAATGGATGGCTCAACAGTCTAATCTGGACCATGCCATGTTTAAATTGTTTGTTGCAGAATAGAGAATGTTTCCTGTCCAAACAGCTCAAGCTTGGCAGATGACTAGCTAGGTAGAGAAATGAAGGAGCCCAACTGCTTAATCTGGGTCCTTGGAAGAAATAATGGTAGATTTAGATAGGAGGGCAGTCAAAAATAAAAGAGAACAATCAGGGTCTGCTAATTCAAGTGCAACCACTTCAGGTGAAGAAAAAATGTTAGGATTACTAGGTTGGGTAAGTAGTGTAAGGTTGCAGAAGTGGAGGGCCATCACCAGTTGGCTTATCAAGAGCAAGACTCATTCCATTCAGGGTATTAGCACCATGGCAGAGGTTTGAGGACATAACAATGGAAGCATATCTAATTTCCCCCTTTTCCCCAAGCATCATTTATTAACATCCCCCAATGACCTTGGGATCTGCTCAAGTGTCCTGTCCTACTTCATTCCATGACAAAGTACTAGGTCAAACTAGGAAGTTCAGTCAAGGGAAAGAAGCCACATTTTTGTGTAAAAATATTTACTCTCAATTCCCTCATCTTCCATTCCTAAGTTTTTCTTCTTAAAACTTATCATTTGCCCCTACACACTCACCTCACAATGTCATATTAACAACTAATGTATTATATAGCTCCCTAAGCATCCCCTTCCCTAATTTTACAAAAATCTATGTGAAAATCCCAAAAAGTATATGTAAATACCCTCCCCCTAGCACTATAGTTATACAGCCATCTCTTGGGGAATATTAATCCATCAGGGGTTAATATTAACCCTATGCCACCCTAAACTATGGGTTTTTATTAAAAAACTTTGGTTAAAAATCAAAAAATCATAATCCCCGCCCTCATTAACCCTTCTTACCCCCCTTCCGCACTAATAAGTTTGGTTTGTAATGTTTTAAATTAAAACATTTATAAACTAACCCCGAAACCAAAGTTGAAAACCCACCCCGCGCGCAATATATTTAATCAATTATTTTAATCGGCGGGTCCCCACAGCCATAAAACACCGTCACATCGCATTCCCCGCCAGCCGTCCGATCGTGGGCGATGCGATCCAAGGGTGGGCGATCAATATTGCATGAGAGTTGGCGGAGGTTTAGCGTCCAGGGGATTGGCGGTTTCACCGCCGTACCCCCGCCAGCGTCAACTGCCTGGGTTGTTCGGAGCCCCCCCCCCCCCCCTCTTACCACTTACCGCCTAGAGGTGCTCCGGGGAAACCACTTACCGCCTGCCCCCTCCCGCTGACGTTACACCCACGTTAGCATGACATCAGCGCCCTAGTCCACCACCGCTGCTCCACGTCACCTCCACGTCGTCCACATGCCCTGTCACCGCCAGGTGGCCACCCACGTCAGCTGCCACGTCACCCTGTCGTACCCGGACCCACCGATGACATCATGCTAACGTCATCGCTAAAAAGACACCAAAAGGCCAAATTTGCATAAAAATTCGGGAAATGACCGTTTTATGTCATTTTAACTTGTCGTTTTCGGAGCGTTGTGCATGCGGAAGATGTCGTTTGCGGCCAAAATCAAGAATTTGTCCACCAAAGCTGCTGCCGCCCTCGAAGTCAACTCAAATTACCTGCCATTATTCCAGTTGGACACCTCCTGCACTGAAAAATCCAGGTATTTGCCACAGTCGACCTATTTCACCCATGTTTGTGCCATTTTTCTCCTGAATTTCCTGTAAAAAATCTTGGCAAAGCTCCTCACAGTCAAATTATCCACTAAAACTACCCAAAAACTTGGTAAAGTCCATACACCACGAAGCTCTGCAAAAAACTCGTGCCCTTCTGCGAAATTCACCATGAAAAAAGGATTTTAGAAGTTGGGCTACCGGCTAAAGCCCATGTAACTGCACACTCATCCCTGTTATCAGAATTCCCTTTGAAAAACCAGCTAATTAGCTCAAAACACTCTGGTTTCTTCCAACAGAGTGCCCCACAGTTCATCAACCCTGTAAAAATTCTCCTCGTACTCTCAGAACTGCTCACTTTTAAAAACACAATTCAGTGGGCAGTCCTCAGCCTCTGCACTAATCCTAAGCTCAAGTAAACATCTAATAAATTTCAAACATGGCCACTCCATCTGCTCTAGATTTTGCTCCTGTTAATCCACCCAGTAAGGAGCTTGAAGCTATGCCTCTTGTGGACAGTGATTTCCTTATTGCAGACTTTGTGGTAGAGAGGAACCACCTGCAGACCTTCTGCCAGCTGAGGAACAGTCACTTGGACAACTGTGACATGTATGGCATCTGGGAGTCAAATCTGCCTATCTATTTCTTGCCATCTGTAAATATCTTTCCTGAAGTCATTCACCTCTGTGCAGAAAATTATGACCAAAAACTCAGAGCTATAAATTCTCCATCTGGGAGCATCCTCTTTTACATCACTCCTGATTCCATCAATCAGATGCTAAATTACAAGCAAACCCAGATGCTCTACCCCTTCTCCATAAAGTATTTGCTGGATGAGGGCTCCAAGCTCTCTAACATTGAGATTGCTGCAGTTGCCAAAACTTTCCTGAGGACAGACTGCCAACCTTCTGGGTCACCTCCTTTCCCATATGCAAATTTCAATGAGGTAGGCAAGCTGCTGGTGGACATGATAACCTCTGTGCTGGGGTTCTCCACAAATGAACATGTTGATGAAACTGTGTTGGTCTTGTTATCTGCATATAGCCTTAGGAAGCCCCCTGCTATAAAATACAATTATGCCAAGTTTATTGCCAACAAGATACATGACCAACTACTGAGGCTGACCAGGGAAGCAATATTCAAATATTCATCATACATCTATCACCTCTTCATGTACTATTAGACAGATTGCTTCCAGTGCCCCATCAAGAAGCCAGATTCACAGGGTGAGAGGAGGTCTGTCATCTTCTGGTCTTCAGTCTTCCACCAAGTCCAGAACTCTCCCTATTCCTACTGTGAATTCATTGACCAATTTTTCTATCCAGTTACATGCCTCTTGAAAAGGACTCATCCTCCCAGATTGTCCAAAGATATGCAGAAAATCTTACAGCTGTCCAGGAATTACAAAATAGGTGATTGGTATTTATACCAAAATCACACAGTCATCAAGATCTATGGTTGTGAGCTTTGTCCTTACAGGCTCCCAAGATATGTGCCTATGAGATTGTTTGCCTTGGAATGCTATAGGAAACTCATCAATTCTGACCTTACACACTTCCATAGTGCCAAGAAGAAAGCCAATCTCAAATTCAGAGACCACCTAGGCCCCTTCATCATGAACAAGAAAGTAGTTGGCAAGAAGCTGATCAAATATTGGGGCAATAGCTTAAACTCAAAAGGAGCTTCTGGTGGGTCCCTTATGACCCTGAAGGCTTTATCAGTGCCAGAAGAGTCAAGTATAGGCTGCTAGCCTATAAACATTGTCCATATCCACAAATTTAACACTTTGCTAACCAAGATGAGTGGGTGCCTGGTACATTAGTAGAAGAATTTACTCAGGAGGAGACAATGGACCAGACTGTGAAAGATTTAGAGAAAACTCTAAACTTGGATTCTTGTCAGCAGGTCATATTCAAGCAACCAGTCCAAGTCGGAGAAGGCACATCCACTGCTGCAGCTACACAGACCACCCAGTAGGCATCTACTACAACAACAACCACAGCAAAAGGCAAAGAGGTGATGGATGCACAGCAGGAGACAGAGGCAGGGCAGCCCAGCACTTCAAAAGAACAAAGTCAAGGGCAAGCCCCTTTACAGCAAGCTGAAGCACCCCAAATCCCGGTTTTGCAAACACCTCTCAATGAAGAGAGAGTCAAAAAGCGAGATAGAGAGGAGGCCACACCTCCAAGTGGGTCAACACAGCAACCGGAGGCCAAGAGGCCAAGAATTGACCCTCAAACCGAGGAAGAAGACATCAGTGAGGAAAGAGCAGAAAGACAAAGCAGAGAAAGAGAAACCAACCAGCAGACTACCACTAGTTCATTTCAGCAGGAACAGGCCATGCAGCAAAGCACAGAGGTATCCTCCTCAAGGCAGCAGGGCAAGCAACCAGCTGGAGTCAAAGGGTCATTTATGGAAATCAAGGCCCAAAATGAACTCTTAAGAGTTCAACTATATGATCAATTCTTGAAGACCACACCCTCCAAGCAGCAGAGATTGATGGAAACATATGACATCAAGGAGGATAAGATGATTTTTACTCATCTTAAGCCTAAAATCCCAAAGCCTAGATCATCAGCAGACTACACCAAAACAAATCTAGAGGTCCTCTCCAAGGACATACACCCCATGGACCAGATAGAGCTGCACAAACAGACTGGGGAAATGGTGTATGCCACTCTTGCAGACAGGGCCATGCTGGCCCATCAGTTAAAAGAATCACTAAGGAATACAAATACACAACTTGATTTGGAAAGGATGTCTTCCACTGCTAAAGACAATAGAATAAAAACGTTGGAAGACATAATCATTGATCTAGGACATGATCCTAAAGATCCAAAGGGTATTAAGGCCCTTATGAAGAAAAAGGAGGATGACATTGCTGCACTGAGAAAGCAGGCAAAATTGCCTCCAACCATTCACCCTCAAACAACAGAACTTTCACAAGAGAAGCAAGTTGATGAGGCCATGGATCTACTTCTGATGATGAATCAAAGAATATTGCAAATGGAAGCAGAATTGGAAAAGGCATTGCAAGACAAGCAAGGGGAGTCAACCTCCCAGCCCCCTCAAACTTCTACAACTCTTGGCCCTGCCCTTCCTACACAAGCAGCAGCAGCCACTCCTGCCATTCCAGCACCAACCACAGCCACATCAGCAACAGCAGCAACAACAGCGGCAACAGAATCTAGCATGAGCATCGAGGACTTGATGAAAGCTGTCAAGGAACTTGAGGTTCAGGTGACAGAAATCAATGAAGCCAAAGATAGACTAGCCAAGCTAGAGGCTAGCTATGACAAGTCCAAGATGACAGTGGCAGAGAAGCAGAGAGAGATAAAGGCCTTGGAAGCCAAAGTAAAAACTTTGGAAAAAGAATTGCTTCTAGGCAAGACTCTGGCAGAAATCAAGAAGATAATCTGGGCCAAAATTGGGCAATCAATCCATGACCAATGGAGGTCAATCCAGGCAATACATGAGCAAATTGAACTGATAGGCATAGATCATGTTGAAATACAAAAGGCCAGAACAACACTAGGAATCATGCCTGAGGAGGCCAATAAAATGATACATTTCCTCAATACCCACACTAGGGAGGAATTGGTAGCACTAGAAATAAATAGCAGAACAGACACTATCCTGACAGCCAAAAAAGTGTTGACTTTAAGAAATTTTACTCAAACTCTAGAAAGAAAATGTCAGGATATGAAGGCAGAAATAGATGAATTCAGGGCAAAGATGACAGTATTGCAGGATAAAGGACTGCCAAGCCTAGTGATTGGCACAGGACAAATGCTGTCATATGATCAATATATCACAAGGATCAACAATTATGTTGAGAATCAGATCACAGCATCCACCAACTCCACATAAGAAGCAGAGCCTCCCTCTGGGCAGTCTCTGTATGAAAAATTAGAAAATCTATTTTTTATTGAGCATGAGATTAAAAATCTGTTTGAAGTGCCTCCCAATTTTTACAGATATACTGAAGCAGATGAAACACTTGTAAAAATAAGGAGACATCAGCTACCTCCAGCTGATTGGTGGCAGGCAATGCTGGAAGTACTGCCCATGTGATTCCACTATATTATTTCCTTTTTGTGAAAATTCAGATCTCAGTCACAGTACAGGTCAGCAGATGATCAAGCACGCAGATATCACAGGAAGCATCCGTATAGTGACTCATCAAAGCACTCAGACAACAGGTTCAATTAACGCAGATTTAAAGACACAACTACAACCAACTTTGCTAATCCGAAAAGTCAAAAGTTGTCTGACAGAGAGATAGCTTCCATCTCAGCATTAATTTATGTAGTTATTTCTTGCATTTACTTTTGTAAGAGAGTTGGTGGTGCAATTTATTGCACAATAACTCACTATTGAGATATTTTGTATCCTATTTTTGTATATATATCCCCTCAAAGAACGTATTGAGGGTGGGTTGTAGTGAAACTCTTTCAGAAGAGCTGTATTGTATATCTAAGACATTTTGCTAATAAAAATTGTTGGTGGAGTTCCTGGTTCCTATACTGTCTGAAGGTGGAAATGAATGACTATGTTATGTTGCAGAATTCCTGTGTCATTTGTTGGAACAATAAGTTATTCTGAACTGTGTTCTTGTCTTTCTGTGTATGCAATAATTTATATATGTTCATAATCATAGTAAATAGAGAAAAAGAATTGCTTAGGATTTGTTTGAATACACCCTGTGCTCAATCTCTATTTCTAAATATGTTTTCTTCTAGATTAGCCATGGATATGAAGTCTTAATTGCTCATGTCTAAACTAATTCTCTCACTGTGAATATTGTTTAAGAATTCTTAACTGCTCTTAAGCAATGCTTTCGTTTCTCCCCTTGTTAGCATAGTGGAAGATTCTCAATTGCCTTTCACTCACTAATTCCATAATTTAATTACATAATCTCAAAAATTGTTCCACAGATGCCTATCTAGCTTTGCAGCAATACTCTGTCTTCAGAAACATACTTCAGCAGCACACTGCCCTGAACTCCATTGCCCAATGGCCCAAACTGTTATGTAATTTGTACCTCAGCTCTGTTTGAATTCACCAACCAACCAAATTCAAAACAAAACCAGCACATTATAACTAGCCTAAAATCATCCACCAAGAAAGCTAAATCATAAAGAGAGAGCCCTCTCTGGTTGCAGGCATGCTAGGACCTGTAACTAAAAGATTGGTTAGTGGTTACCTCAGTCGTATTCCCTTTAGGAAGCAGGGAACAACCTGAGTGATAACATCATTGGTGACTCCACTGGGGAAGTTATTCCAAATTACCACTTGAAAGGAAACAAGCTTCCCGTCTAACCTTCTCATAGAATACCAAGGAAACAAAACTCAGAAGCTGGCTCCAAAGAAGAAAACTCGTTACACTAGGTCCAACCCTGACCCTAATCCCCCAGCTGTCTTTGAAAACCCCAATTTAATTCCCAAGATCTTGAAGAGGCAAGAGCATCTAGGAGAGCTCTCAGATTCAGGTGTTGAACTAGTCCAGCAGAGCTATATTCCTACTCCTGCCAGAGCATCAGTTTATCCTCACATAACCCCCACTTATCCTAGTTCCTCATCCACTTCCCAAGGTAGCTTCCCCACTCCTCCATCCCCAACACACCTTACTCCTATTATCCCTGTTGTTCCAGCTGTTCCACTCCTTCTTGTTGTCCCTTTTATCCCTGCAAATATGGCTAACAGATATGCCCCTTTACACCTTCCTGCAAATCCAGGGGCTATGCCCCAAGATTATCAAAGCAAGATCACTTACTTTAATAGTACTGGCTCTTACACAGCCCAACAACACACCAAGAGACTGCAAGACTACTTTTAGAACTATGAAATAGATGATGAAGATGTAAGAATGAAAATTTTTGTACAAATTTTAATAGGGGATGTAAGGACCTGGTTTAGGTCCTTGGCCGCTCAGTCCATACTCCATCCTGATGCTTTATACCTAAACTTCCTATACAGATGGGAAAAGAAGAAAGACCCTCTACACATATTAACAGAGTATGATAATTTGAAAAGGGGTCCACAAGAAACAGTTCAAGGTTACTGTGTTAGGTTCAACAATGTATACAACGCCATTCCTCAGAACCTAAGGCCTCCACCTGATATGGCCTTGATCAAATTCCCTGATGGATTCGATTCAGATATGGCATATCAATTAAGAGAAAGAGCACCTCCAAGTCTTGCAGACATGCAGAATATAGCTGTCAGCGTGGAGGCAAACCTGATTGCCAAGAGAAACAGAGCAAAAAATGAGAGAAGAACAACATTTAAAGAGGAACCCTCAACTTTTGACCAAAAGCTAGATGCAATCATGAAGGGTATGGAGAGGTTGGGGGATAGAGTTGAGACCATGGAGAGAAAGTCCTCTTGGGAAGGGCAAACAAGAAACACTACTAGGAATCCCAATTTTAGAAAAAACCAAAACCCAAATGCTGGGAGGACTGGGCCTGATCAGAATATCAGACCTCCATTTCAAGAAAACTATGCAGAGGCCTCAACCACTAGTGAACAAATAGAAGACCCCCACATCAATCTAATGGGTTTGGACAGTGAACAATAGGTATTCTTAACACAAGATGATCAACAAGCCCAAGAATACAAACAATTCCAAACAAAATCTGGTGAGTCATTTGATTTCAGAGAAGGGTATGACACAGCAGTCTATGAAGTACACAAACAATACAAGTTAAGAAGTAGAACCATAGATGTACCTGAGAATAGCAAACAAACAAACACCAAACTGCCCAAAAAATCTAGTGATAAGTCTGTCTTAACAGAGTCCTCAGATAAAAAACTCCAAAGGGAGGTCACAGTGGAAGATGTATCTGATATACAGGCTCTAGTAAAACCTACATCTACACCATCTCTTCCAACAGAGATCTTGGGAAGACCTCTAGAAAACAGACACAATTCAAGCATACCCCAAAACAGTGTACCTGACCAGGACAAGGTCACCCAAAATTCAGCAGAGAAGGAAAAAATTGTTGCACACAATATAAAAGTTCAGATGGAAAAGCCTTTCAATCTAGAAACAGAAATTGGCAAACTGAAAATAGCAATTCCTCTTTCTGAACTAGCCAAACATGAGGTCTTCAGACAACAAATTAATAGATCATTGCAAGTACCAGAGAATAGGGATGCAGTTAATATTCTGGATGATCAGCCAGAGATGATCTTTGGCTCAGAAGTCAATGGAAAATTAGTGGATGGAGGTATCCCTCCATTTTATGTCAGCCTAAACATCCATGACAAGGTGCTACACAATGCCATGTTTGACTCATGGGCCTCTCATAACCTAATGCCCAAATCAGTAATGGAAAAACTTGATCTAGACATCACCCGACCCTATAAAGACTTGTTTTCATTTGATTCCAGCCAGGTGAGATTTTTAGGCCTGATCAAAGACCTTTGTGTATCCCTAGTCCAATATCCAGCCAAAACAATTTTAATGGATGTGGTAGTAGCTGACATTCCACCTAAATATAGTATGCTTTTATCAAGATCATGGGGTGCCAAACTCCAAGGATCTCTGCAACTAGACATGTCATACGCCACAATTTCAGTCTTTGGCCAGCCAAAGAGATTATACCGAGAAACACTGATGAAATATGTGGTCAGCAGTCAGGAGAAGCCCCAAAACTTCCCAATCTACTCCATTCATTCAGACCTGGACTCATTCATATTGTACAATGCTGATATGTGTCCCAAAGCTGAGGTCAAGCTCCTAAAAACAACAGAAATCAGGCACATAAATGAACAGTCCACTGCTCAAGATCAAAAGATCAGTGATGTGATCAACCCAACACAGGTTGTTAATATATCACAAAAATCACCAAAGCTAGACTAGCCCATTGAACAAATCTGTAAATCCATTGAAAGAAACATTGATCAAGAGACCTTGTGGTATTTATAATTTGATGGGTCATTAAACAAACTAGGAGCAGGGGCATGGTTTGGATATACAATACTCAAAATGACCACGCTCTAGGTCATGCATATAGGCTTAACTTCAGATGTACAAACAACATGGCCGAGTATGAAGCCCTTTTACTAGGTCTCAAACTGACTAGGAGTCTTGGTGTGACCAAAGTTTCCATTTTGGGTGATTCAGATCTAATTATACAACAGATAAAGGGAACGTTTGTCACAAATGATCCCAGGTTAAGGTCTTATAGGATAGCAGTGACAGACTTGCTTAACAGCTTCTTGGAATATCAGCTCACCAAAATACCTAGAAGCCACAATTTACATGCTCATAATTTGGCAAATTTTGCAAGCACCTGTAAACTTTCTTTTGGGCCTAACCACCAATTCACTGCTGAGATTAAACATAGGCCTTCTGTCCCAGACAATGAAAATAATTGGCAAGTATTTGAGAATAATACTCAGATAAATAATTTTTTGACCATGAAAGAAGAATTCTCAAACTTAAACATAGACACAAGCATTAGGGATGATCAACACCAAATTGATGAACTTAAGACAAGTATATCAGCTGAAACAGCAAATGTGATGTTACATCCTACAACCTTTAACTCTGCCAATTTACAGAAGCTAAAACTAGCAGATCTTGATGAAATTATTGAAGAAGAATCTGAGGTAATTCAACTAAAGGATAATTTCTTGCCCACAGGTCTTACTCCTTTAGAAGACATTTTTTATTCAAATGACATCCCTAAGAAACCAAAGATGCAACCCATCAATGCAGAAATTGAGGAGTGTAATATTGGGACCACTGAAAATCCCAAAATGGTCAAGCTCTCTAGAACCTTACCTCCTGATAAGAAATCAAAATATATTGAACTGTTCAAAGAGTTTCAAGATGTGTTTGCCTGGAGTTATGAGGACCTCAAATCCTATGATACTTCGGTTATTCAACACACAATACCCTTGAAAGAAAACCAAAAACCCTTTAAACAAAAGTTTAGGAGAGTGAATCCAGTCCTTCTTCCCCTAATTGAAAAGGAAGTAAAACGAATGTATGAAGCTGGAATCATTGCACCTATAATATTTTCTGAATGGATTTCAAACCTTGTACCCACAAGAAAGAAAACTGGAGAGATAAGACTTTGTGTTGATCTGAGAAATTTGAACAAAGTCTCTCTCAAAGACCACTACCCCTTGCCTAAAATGGATCACATCTTACAGAGGGTAGTGGGAGCTTCAAGGATCTCACTATTGGATGGCTTCTCGGGATTCAATCAAATTCTAGTTCACCCAGATGATCAAGATAAACCAGCTTTTACTACACCTTGGGGAACCTTTAAATATGTCAAAATGCCTTTTGGACTCAAGAATGCTGGAGCCACATTTCAGAGGGAAATGGACATAGCCTTTTCTAAAGAAATCCATGATTTCTTAGTCATATACCTTGATGATCTCACAACTTTCTCAAAATCAGACCAAGAACATTTAAGACATCTCAGACAGGTGTTCTTAATTTGCAGAAAGTATGGCATATCTTTGAACCCAAAGAAATCACTATTTGGCCTGGAAGAAGGCAAACTCCTAGGTCATATAATTTCAAAAGATGGCATAAGAATTGACCCTGATAGGATTCAAGCTATCCTTCAGGTCCCTCATCCAAGAAACATCAAAGAATTACAAGCCTTTTCTAGGAAAGATTAATTTCCTAAGAAGATTTATTCCTAACTTGGCTGAACTAATAAGATTGTTGTACAATATGCTCAAGAAAGATGCCAAAGTCAAATGGACAGTTGAAGCCAAACAGGCTTTTGAGGAAATCAAGATAGCTTTAACAAAAACACCTGTTCTTACAAGCCCTAGATTTGATAGAGACTTTATAATTTTCTCCTTTGCCTCTGAAGCATACAATTGCTGTTGTCTTATTACAAAAGGATGACTTGGGATGTGAAAAACCTATTTCCTTTTTCAGCAGAGCCCTTAGAGATGCCCCACTCAAATACCAGATCATGGAAAAGCAAGCATATGCCCTTGTCAAAGCCATAAAAGATTTCAGAGTTTATATCTTGTACTCTCACATAATTGCATATGTGCCCAATGCAGTGGTCAAAGACATTTTAACTCAAGAGGGAATTGAAGGTAAGAGGGGCAAATGGATAGCCAACATTTTGGAATATGATATAGAGATCAAACCAACAAAACTTATAAAAGGACAAGGGCTAGCTAAACTAATGACTGAAACCAATTTCCAAGCCCTTGACATCAATGAACTGGATAACGAACAGGAGATGGTGACTCCACATATCAATCAAGCCTTCTTACAATCACCTTGGTATGCTGACATATGTTTTGTATTATTAAACCTGCAAGCTCCTCCAGGGTTATCCAGAACCAAAAAGAGATTTTTGAAAATGAAAGCTTCAAAATTTTGTATCATAGATAATGTTTTATTTTGGAAAAATCATGAAGGTATCCTGCTTAACTTCCTAACTTCAGATGAAGCTGATAAAGTCCTTAGAGAATTTGATGCAGGAGATTGTGGAGGGCACTTATATTGGAAATCAACAGCTGATAAAATCCTGAGGGCTGGATTTTATTGGCCCTCCCTCTTTACTGATTCAAAAAAGTTTGTAATGTCATGTCATAAATGTCAAATCTTTGAAGGGAAGAAAAAGTTATTACCCTTACCCCTCAAGCCCATTTCAACTGAAAAACCATTTCAACAATGGGGATTAAACTTCATTGGGGAAATTCACCCTTCATCCTCAGGCCAGCATAGATGGATCTTGACAGCTACTGATTACTTCACCAAATGGATAGAGGCCATACCTTGTAGACAAGCAAATGACTTAATTATCATACAATTCCTAGAAACCAATATCTTGTCTAGATTTGGCTGCCCAGAGAAAATCATAACAGACAATGAAGCTACCTTTAAATCCAAAAGAATGATCAGCTTCTGTCACAAATATCATATCACCCTAGGTCATTCAACAAACTATTACCCTCAAGGCAATGGCCTAGCTGAATCCTCCAATAAAAGCCTCATCAAAAAGGTCTTGGAGGAGAACAAAAAGAATTGGCATAAGAAGCTGGTAAATGCACTGTGGGCAGATAGGTTGACCACCAAAATATCTATTGGTACTAGTCCATATGAATTGGTATATGGCCTGGAAGTTGTGTTCCCATCATCTCTTGAGGTCCCTGTGATCAAATTGCTGCAGGAAATACAAGCTGAACCTAATGACATCCAGAGGAGGATCAATCAAACAATTCACTTGCAGCAAACAAGGGAAGAAGTGTATCATAGAACCCGGGTTCTACAAGAGAAGCTGAAAAAGGTGTTTGACAAAACAACAAAAGCTGAAGACTTTTTCATAGGAAACAAAGTATTGAAATGGGACTCTAGGAGGGAAGACAAAGGGAAACATGGCAAATTGGACTTTCTCTGGAAAGGAGCATTTGTAATTCAACCTGTGCAAGGCAATAACACCTTTTTTCTAAAGAGTCTGGATGGTTCAAATAATGGGGAAGGCCCAGTGAATGGGAGAATGCTCAATAACTATTATGATCCATGAGCATAGCACAGTCACATATTGTACATAAATTTGTGTATTTTTCAGCATTTTTCTTTTTACAACAGATAGATAAAGGAACAATTACAACATATTTTGAAAAATAATCAGCAGACTATATCAAAGATGACATAGATGATTAAAAAAGATCCACAAACAAATTTGAGGAAGGTCTACAGAACAGAGAACCAATGATAAACAATGATACAGGTCAGCAAGACACAAAGTGGTAATTCTTGTACAAATGAGGTCATAAGACACTACATACCAGCTCACTAGATTCAGATCAAAGGTGTCAATACTAGAGAGGATTCACTACAGTAAGGAAAGGAAAATCAGGCCATCTGACATGTTGTTCTTGGCTTTCCTCCAGGAAAAGGCATCCCCAAGTGGAGCCACTATTAGGTTCCTATACCAATAGGTTTCATCTTTCATGATTGACAGTGGAAGGGCTAAATATGTTCATCATTGCAGGCTGCAAAGGTTCCATATTTTGTGTACATACTAGGAAAATTAAAAAATGAAAAGAGGGTATGCCTTAAAAGAATATTCAAAAGGAAATAAAATCAAATGGTCAAAATAATAGTGAAAATGAACCCCAACCTAAAGACCAGGAAAGTGGCCAGTCAAAATGCCACTACTATCTTGTGGGAGTAACACAGTCTACAAATACTCATGCTAATCATACCTAATGGATGGCCCAACAGTCTAATCTAGACCATGCCATGTTTAAATTGTTTGTTGCAGAATAGAGAATGTTTCCTGTCCAAACAGCTCAAGCTTGGCAGATGACTAGCTAGGTAGAGAAATGAAGGAGCCCAACTGCTTAATCTAGGTCCTTTGAAGAAATAAGGGTAGATTTAGATAGGAGGGCAGTCAAAAGTAAAAGAGAACAATCAAGGTCTGCTAATTCAAGTGGACCCACTTCAGGTGACGAAAAAATGTTAGGATTACTAGGTTGGGTAAGTAGTGTAAGGTTGCAGAAGTGGAGGGCCATCACCAGTTGGATTATCAAGAGCAAGACTCATTCCATTCAGGGTATTGGCACCATGGCAGAGGTTTGAGGACATAACAATGGAAGCATGTCTAATTTCCCCCTTTTCCCCAAACATCATTTATTAACATCCCCCAAGGACCTTGGGATCTGCTCAAGTGTCCTGTCCTACTTCATTCCATGACAAAGTACTAGGTCAAACTAGGAAGCTCAGTTAAGGGAAAGAAGCCACATTTTTGTGTAAAAATCTTTACTCTCAATTCCCTCATCTTCCATTCCTAAGTTTTTCTTCTTAAAACTTATCATTTTCCCCTACACACTCACCTCACGATGTCATATTAACAACTAATGTAATATATATCTCCCTAAGCATCCCCTTCCCTAATTTTACAAAAATCTATGTGAAAATCCCAAAAAGTCTATGTAAATACCCTCCCCCTAGCACTATAGCTATACAACCATCTCTTGGGGAATATTAATCCATCAGGGGTTAATATTAACCCTCTGCCACCCTAAACTATGGGTTTTTATTAAAAAACTTTGGTTAAAAATCAAAAAATCATAATCCCCGCCCTCATTAACCCTTCTTACCCCCCTTCCGCGCTAATAAGTTTGGTTTGTAATGTTTTAAATTAAAACATTTATAAACTAACCCTAAAACCAAAGTTGAAAACCCACCCCGCGTGCAATATATTTAATCGATTATTTTAATCGGCGGGTCCCCACAGCCATAAAACATTGTCACATCGCATTCCCCGCGAGCCGTCCGATCGTGGGCGATGTGATCCAAGGGTGGGTGGTCAATATCGCATGAGAGTTGGCGGAGGTTTAGCTTCCGGGGGATTGGCGGTTTCACCGCCGTACCCCCGCCACGCGTCAACCGCCCGGGTTGTTCGAAGCCCCCCCCCCCTCCTCCCTCTTACCACTTACCGCCCAGAGGTGCTCCGGGGAAACCACTTACCGCCTGCCCCCTCCCGCTGACATCACACCCACATCAGCATGACGTCAGCACCCTAGTCCGCCACCACTGCTCCACGTCGTCCATCCGCCCACATGCCCTGCCATCGTGTCACCGCCAGGTGGCCACCCACGTCAGCTGCCACATCACCCTGCCATACCCAGACCCACCGATGACATCATGCTAACGTCATCGCTAAAAAGACGCCAAAAGGCCAAATTTGCATAAAAAGTCGGGAAATGACCGTTTTATGTCATTTTAACTTGTTGTTTTCGGAGCGTTGTGCATGCAGAAGACGTCGTTTGCGGCCAAAATCAAGAATTTGTCCACCAAAGTTGCTGCCGCCCTCGAAGTCAACTCAAATTACCTACCATTATTCCAGTTGGACACCTCCTACACTGAAAAATCCAGGTATTTGCCACAGTCGACCTATTTCACCCATGTTTGTGCCATTTTTCTCCTAAATTTCCTATAAAAAATCTTGGCAAAGCTCCTCACAGTCAAATTATCCACTAAAACTACCCAAAAACTTGGTAAAGTCCCTACACCACGAAGCTCTGCAAAAAACCCGTGCCCTTCTGCGAAATTCACCGTGAAAAAGCAATTATAGAAGCCGAGCTACCGGCTAAAGCCCATGTAACTGCACACTCATCCCTGTTATCAGAATTCCCTTTGAAAAACCAGCTAATTAGCTCAAAACACTCTGGTTTCTTCCAACAGAGTGCCCCACAGTTCATCAACCCTGTAAAAAGTCTCCTCATACTCTCAGAACTGCTCACTTTTAAAAACACAATTCAGTGGGTAGTCGTCAGCCTCTGCACTAATCCTAAGCTCAAGTAAACATCCAATAAATTTCAGACATGGCCACTCCATATGCTTTAGATGTTGCTCCTGTTAATCCACCCAGTAAGGAGCTTGAAGCTATGCCTCTTGTGGACATTGATTTCCTTATTGCAGACTTTGTGGCAGAGAGAAACCACCTGCAGACCTTCTGCCAGCTGAGGAACAATCACTTGGACAACTGTGACATGTATGGCATCTGGGAGTCAAATCTGCCTATCTATTTCTTTCCATCTGTAAATATCTTTCCTGAAGTCATTCACCTCTGTGTAGAAAATTATGACCAAAAACACAGAGCTGTAAAGTCTCCATCTGGGAGCATCCTCTTTTACATTACTCCTGATTCCATCAATTAGATGCTAACTTACAAGCAAACCCAGCTGCTCTACCCTTCTCCATAAAGTATTTGTTGGATGAGGGCTCCAAGCTCTCTAACATTGAGATTGCTGCAGTTGCCAAAACTTTCACGAGGACAGACTGCCAACCTTCTGGGCCACCTCCTTTCCCATATGCAAATTTCAATGAGGTAGGCAAGCTGCTGGTGGACATGATATCCTCTGTGATGGGGTTCTCCACAAATGAACATGTTGATGAAATTGTGTTGGTCTTGTTATCTGCATATAGCCTTAGGAAGCCCCCTGCTATAAAACACAATTATGCCAAGTTTATTGCCAACAAGATACATGACCAACTGCTGAGGCTAGACAGGGAAGCAATATTCAAATATTCATCATACATCTATCACCTCTTCATGTACTATCAGACAGATTGCTTCCAGTGCCCCATCAAGAAGCTAGATTCACAGGGTAATAGGAGGTGTGTCATCTTCTGGTCTTCAGTCTTCCACCAAGTCCAGAACTCTCCCTATTCCTACTGTGAATTCATTGACCAATTTGTCTATCCAATTACATGCCTCTTGAAAAGGACTCGTCCTGCCAGATTGTCCAAAGATATGCAGAAAATCTTACAACTGTCCAGGAATTACAAAATAGGTGATTGGTATTTATACCAAAATCACACAGTCATCAGGATCTATGGTTGTGAGCTCTGTCCTTACAGGCTCCCAAGATATGTGCCTATGATATTGTTTGCCTTGGAATACTATAGGCAACTCATCAATTCTGACCTTACACACTTCCATAGTGCCAAGAAGAAAGCCAATCTCAAATTCAGAGACCACCTAGGCCCCTTCATCATGAACAAGAAAGATGGTTGGAAACAAGCTGATCAAATATTGGGGCAACAGCTTAAACTCAAAAGGAGCTTCTGGTGGGTCCCTTATGACCCTGAAGGCTTTATCAATGCCAGAAGAGTCAAGGATAGGCTGCTAGCCTATAAACATTGTCCATATCCACAAATTGAACACTTTGCTAACCAAGATGAGTAGGTGCCTGGTACATTAGTAGAAGAATTTACTCAGGAGGAGACAATGGACCAGACTGTGAAAGATTTAGAGAAAACGCTTGACTTGGATTCTTGTCAGCAGGTCAAATTCAAGCAACCAGTCCAAGTCGGAGAAGGCACATCCACTGCTACAGCTGCACAGACCACCCAGCAGGCATCTACTACAACAACAACCACAACAAAAGGCAAAGAGGTGATGGATGCACAGTAGGAGACAGAGGCGGGGCATTCCAGCACTTCAAAAGAACAAAGTCAAGGGAAATCCCCTTTACAGCAAGCTGAAGCACCCCAAATCTCAGTTTTGCAAACACCTCTCAATGAAGAGAGAGGAAAAAAACGAGATAGAGAGGAGGCCACACCTCCAAGTGGGTCAACACAGAAACCGGAGGCTAAGAGGCCAAGAATTGACCCTCAAACCGAGGAAGAAGACATCAGTGAGGAAAGAGCAGAAAGCGAAAGCAGAGAAAGAGAAACCAACCAGCAGACTGCCACTAGTTCATTTCAGCAGTAACATGTCGTGCAGCAAAGCACAGAGGTATCTTCCTCAAGGCAGCAGGGCAAGAAACCAGCTGGAGTCAAAGGGTCATTTATGGAAATCAAGGCCCAAAATGAACTCTTAGGAGTTCAACTACATGATCAATTCTTGAATACCACACCCTCCAAGCAGCAGAGATTGATGGCAGCATATGACATCAAGGAGGATAGGATGATTTTTACTCATCTTAAGCCTAAAATCCCAAAGCCTAGATCATCTGCAGACTACACCAAAACAAGTCTAGAGGTCCTCTCCAAGGACATACACCCCATGGACCAGATAGAGCTGCACAAACAGACTGGGGAAATGGTGTATGCCACTCTTGCAGATAGGGCCATGCTGGCCCATCAGTTAAAAGAATCACTAAGGAATACAAATACACAACTTGATTTGGAAAGGATGTCTTCCACTGCTAAAGACAACAGAATAAAAATGTTGGAAGACATAATCATTGATCTAGGACATGATCCTAAAGATCCAAAGGGTATTAAGGCCCTTATGAAGAAAAATGAGGATGACATTTCTGCACCGAGAAAGCAGGCAAAATTGCCTCCAACCATTCACCCTCAAACAGCAGAATTTGCACAAGAGAAGCAAGTTGATGAGGCCATGGATCTGATTCTGATGATGAATCAAAGAATATTGCAAATGGAAGCCGAATTGGAAAAGGCATTGCAGGACAAGCAAGGGGAGTCAACCTCCCAGCCCCCTCAAACTTCTACAACTCTTGGCCCTGCCCCTCCTACACAAGCAGCAGCAGCCCCTCCTGCCATTCCAGCACTAACCACAGCCACATCAGCAACAGCAGCAACAACAGCCGCAGGAGAATCTAGCATGAGCATGGAGGACTTGATGAAAGCTATCAAGGAACTTTAGGTTCAGGTGACAGAAATCAATGAAGCCAAAGATAGACTGGCCAAGCTAGAGGCCAGCTATGACAAGTCCAAGATGACAGTGGCAGAGAAGTAGAGAGAAATAAAGGCCTTGGAAGCCAAAGTAAAAGATTTGGAAAAAGAATTGCTTCTAGGCAAGACTCTGGCAGAAATCAAGAAGATAATCTGAGCCAAAATTGGCTAATCAATCCATGACCAATGGAGGTCAATCCAGGCAATACATGAGCAAATTGAACTGATAGGCATAGCTCATGTTGAAATAAAAAAGGCCAAAACAACACTAGGAATCATGCCTGAGCAGGCCAATAAAATGATACATTTCCTCAATTCCCACACTAGGGAGGAATTGGCAGCACTAGAAATAAATAGCAGAACAGACACTATCCTGACAGCCAAAAAAGTGTTGACTTTAAGAAATTTTACTCAAACTCTAGAAAGAAAATGTCAGGATATGAAGGCAGAAATAGATGAATTCAGGGAAAAGATGACAGTATTGCAGGATAAAGGACTGCCAAGCCTAGTGACTGGCACAGGACAACTGTTGTCATATGATCAATATATCACAAGGATCAACAATTATGTTGAGAATCAGATCACAGCATCCACCAGCTCCACAGAAGAAGCAGAGCCTCCCTCTGGGTAGTCTCTGTATGACAAATTAGAAAATCTATTTTTTATTGAGCATGAGATTAATCATCTGTTTGAAGTGCCTCCCAATTTTTACAGATATACTAAAGCAGATGAAACACTTGTAAAAATAAGGAGACATCAGCTACCTCCAGCTGATTGGTGGCAGGCAATGCTGGAAGTACTGCCCAGGTGATTCCACTATATTATTTCCTTTTTGTGAAAATTCAGATCTCAGTCACAGTACAGGTCAGCAGATGATCAAGCACGCAGATATCACAGGAAGCATCCGTACAGTGACTCATCAAAGCACTCAGACAACAGGCTCAATTAACGCAAATTTAAAGACACAACTACAACCAACTTTGCTGATCCGAAAAGTCAAAAGTTTTTTGACAGAGAGATAGCTGCCATCTCAGCACTAATTGATGTAGTTATTTCTTGCATTTACTTTTGTAAGAGAGTTGTTGGTGAAATTTATTGCACAATAACTCACTATTGAGATATTTTGTATCCTATTTTTGTATATATATCCCCTCAAAGAACATATTGAGGGTGGGTTGTAGTGAAACTCTTTCAGAAGAGCTGTATTGTATATCTGAGACATTTTGCTAATACAAATTGCTCGTGGAGTTCCTGGTTCCTATACTGTCTGAAGGTGGAAATGAATGACTATGTTATGTTGCAGAATTCCTGTGTCATTTGCTGGAACAATAAGTTATTATGAATTGTGTTCTTGTCTTTCTGTGTATGCAATAATTTATATATGTTCATAATCATAGTAAATAGAGAAAAATAATAGCTTAGGATTTGTTTGAATACACCCTGTACTCAATCTCTATTTCTAAATATGTTTTCTTCTAGATTAGCCATGGATATGAATTCTTAATTGCTCATGTCTAAACTAATTCTCTCATTGTGAGTATTGTTTAAGAATTATTAACTGCTCTTAAGAAATGCTTTCATTTCTCCCCTTGTTAGCATAGTGGAAGATTCTCAATTGCCTTTCACTCACTAATTTCATAATTTCATTACATAATCTCAAAAATTGTTCCACAGATGCCTAACTGGCTTTGCAGCAATACTCTGTCTTCAGAAACATACTTCAGCAGCACATTGCCCTGAACTCCATTGCCCAATGGCCCAAACTGTTCTGTAATTTGTACCTCAGCTCTGTTTGAATTCACCAACCAACCAAATTCAAAACAAAACCAGCACACTATAACTAGCCTAAAATCATCCACCAACAAAGCTAAATCATAAAGAGAGAGCCCTCTCTGGTTGCAGGCAAGCTAGGAACTGTAACTAAAAGATTGGTTAGTGGCTACCTCGGTCGTATTCCCTTTAGGAAGCAGGGAACAACCTAAGTGATAACAAGAAGCGAAGCCTAACTTGTGTTAACAAATAACTTGGTGTCAGCAGGGTCTTAGTAGCATGGTGGCACTTCAAGTACATGATTGGTTTGCTTGCCTTTGTTTCAAGTGCGTTTCCTTCTTATTTCTTTAGGATTTTTAATAAGAATTCCAAAAACTAATCCATGAGCATGACAGGGATTAACAAACAGCAAATAAATATTCAAGGATGATGAAGAGTTTGGAAGAACTCTCTCAAATTCTAGCAGCAGTTGGGATATCTGCTTCTTAGGAAGAACAAATCTTGACAGTAGTCAAGAACTTATCTGCCATCTCCAGTAGTGATAGAAGAGCAACAAAACCATGAACCACAAGAAGATCTTCACCCTTGCAGTATTGTTGAAGAAACTAAAGAATCATGGACCACATCCAATGGAGAGCAACCATTAGTACTTGATATTGATGAATTCTTGACATGCCTATCTAAAGATCCTCTAAGCACACAGGAGGATAATCATCTAATGCTAGAATATTTGCATGGCATAGTAAAGGAGGATATGCTAAATGAGCCAAATGAGGAGGTAAAACAAGAGCATTTTTATTTTGTTGAAAGTTGGTTTCAAGGAATTGTAAGGCCATACCACTACTTCATTCTTCCTTAATTTTTGACATCATCATTAAAACATTTGGTTCTTCATACTCAGGTATGCATTGAATATTATATTCTAAACTTGAGTATAAATGCATTTTTATAATTGTTACACACATGGTTACATTGGAAATGCTCCTATACTTGAGGAGAGGGATTTATTTTTATCAAGTAGAGTATGATAATAAATAAGTAAATAAATGTCTCATATAGTAATTAGTTTAGTATAACATATAGTGAAACATCTTTCTCATTTGTTTTCAATAAGTAGGGATGTTAATAACTAAAAGGTAATTACTTGAAAATGGGAGATCTATGTTCCCATTGCATATTTTTGTTGTGGTCTATTTCAACTGCATATTATTTTAATTAGGATTTCCACACAATCTCATTTCCAACTACAATATGGTTCAACTATTACTTTGCTTTCCCACTTGTTATTTCTTTTGAGTTATATTTGTTTCTAGTTTTCCTTTTCAATGAAGCAAGCTATGACTATTATGTTTGGAATTGTAGGTAAAGTTGGAAATGATTGCATAGAGAAATCATCTAACATTACATACCAATTATTTAGTACCATATTTCATCTAACCAATATCGAGAATTATGGTACCAATTTTCTATTTTTCAAGAAAAAGAAGGATACAAGGATATTGCTTATTTGAGATGCTTAAATACTGGAAAAATATTTTCAAAAGTGGAAAAGACATCTTCATCAATCGAATGGAACACTTAGGGGAGCATTTGATGAAATATTTCATTTTTCCTTAAGTTATTAAAAAGGATGCATTTATGCTTTATCTATTTTAAGACCAAATATTATATAAGCAATCATTTTCATAAAAAAAAAATAAAAAATAAAAAATAAAAATGTTAAGCTTGGCAGGTCCTTTTTCTATATGTAAACAACAAATTTACACCACATATGTGAGATAGGTGGCCTCAACTTTCCCAGTGGGAAACCAAGTCTATTGGCCACCTATCCTCATTATAAGCCATCCAAAAACAATAAAGTATCAATTGTTTTAGCCAAGCTAGATAAGTATCAGTTTCATGATAAGATTCTATATGTTTATCTATCATAAGCATGCATATTTAAAAGTAAATGCTACTCGTAAAAACAAAAAACGCCTAGGTAACTCGCTATTTCTGTTGTTATTCTAAAGCTGACTTGACCGGAGTCGAGTCCTTGGCTGAGTCACTAGGTATCTCAGCTAGTTCGATGATGCAAGGGACGTGGCATTGAATTTTGTCCTTGCGAATGTCCTATTTGTGAAGGTGAAATTGGATTGTCTACAAATATTTTTTATAGTTTGGAATGTCTTGGAGTGCCAGTGCCATCCCCAGTGACATTTGCTCCATCGACTTCCCCATAAGGCTTTTCATAAACTATTATAAGTAAAGGGTCTACTTAAACTAGGTTATTCAGCCTTTGGTGTTCTCGAGATCCGAAATTATAGTCTATCAGTTCTCCATCTCCTTTATATTCACCTTCCTATTTAATTTCCCCCTCCCATTCATCCAACAACTTGTGGATGCCAGCATCTTTTCCCTCTCTATAGGTCGATGCAACTTCGCTAATGAGGTGTTCTACCGATTTCCTGCCTCGTCTCAGTTCTGAGGTGCTCAGGCCATTTTCCCATGCAGGCTCCTGTCCCCGTCTTCCTCGCCCTCTTCCTCTTGCCAGTCGAGCCATCTCCACTCTGTCCACTCGTTGTTCAAAAGCACGATGAGTTAACCTCTGGTGTTGTATACCACTGTTATGCTTATGCTTTGGTCTATCCCTAATGCATTTAGAGATAGATGTCGGTGGGTGACAACCCGAGTAGGAAGCAAGGTCAAACTGCTTTCCCTGTCGCGATGGTCTCTATTCTCAACCCCATCATGGGGGATTCACTCAATGAACCTCTGCCCTATCACATGCGTTCATGGCATATTAAACAATACCCTTAATTTGACTACATATTGGAAAATACCCCTAAAAATCACATTATTTAACCCCCTACCAATACAAACCCAATACACCTTCCCAATTTTAAAAACTCCTACTTCCACTAGATATTGTAGGTATCCATTTTTTCATTAACATATTTTATACCCCTTTATATTTTTTCATTAACTTTGAGCTCGATTTTTTACACCTACCAATATAAAAACCCTTTGCCCCCTATATATCTGCCAATATATTATGCCATTTTTTTCTCAATATATATCCCCCAATATGAACCCACATGGTATGGTATTTCTCCCCCAATGAAGCCCCCATGAACCCCATACCTCTCATGCATATTTCAGTTGACCCACCCCTCACGCAGCCAAGAAAAAATTCCCCTGCCCAAGTGAATCTTCCCATTCCCCTCTGCCCAATCAAAGGTTTCCTAGCGAGGTTGAGCCTTCCCATGCCCCTTTGTCTAGTTAAGTTGTGCCCCTCCTCTGTGTTCCCTCATGTCTATACTTCCCCATTGCATTGCTTTTGCCACTCCACCTTCATACGCATGTGAGGCCACTCTACCGCTGTCAAGAGGAGCGTCCCGTCTACTTTCCCAATTGGTACTCAAGGTTGTCATAGCCAGGACACTAAGAGAAACTCGTGTCACCTATAGCTTGCGCTATTATCCCCGAATAACCCCCCAGTTCCCCTCTCCTGGCTTCTCCCAAACCCCCCATCCAAAAACAAACAGAGATGCCATAGAAATGGGATAGCAGAACCAATACACATACCCGAATATGCTTTGTTGATGCCAACGATAGTAGCTCCACCTGCTTGCTCCAGTTCTCCAGCTCCCACCAGTGTTCACAGCAATGCAATTTTCCCCCTCCCGAATTTCCTTAACTCCCCAATATAACCTTCCATATCCTTTCCCCTGTCCTTCCTTACATTCATCACCTCCCACCTTGTCCTTACCATGCCCGCCACCTTTCCTATATCCTTTGCCATTATGCACGCGAGAGGCCACCGTACCCATCGCCATGAGCATGTGAGGGGCGGTGGGTGGTACCCCTCCATTAATCCTCATAAATAACATTACTGTCCAATGTCCCTTCCATCCTCGAGCACGCACCCCGATCGGGGACATTTTCATAAAATTTGAATTGAATGATAAGTCCAAATTATTCATAGCTAATATACCTTTTCTTTGTTTCGAATTTCATTTCTCTTATTCATAGATGTTTTTGATTATCAATACAAAATAGTTGCTCAAAATATAGTTACCAATGCATACTAAGGGGATTAAAACAAAGTTAAGAGATCCATACAATGATACCGATGAGAAAGAAACTTTAATACAATAATTGTAACACCAAAGCATGATCTCTAAGTATCTTTATTAAGACTTGAAAGAGAGTTGATGAAGCCTTTGTTCATTGTGGAACACTACTTTAAAAGCAAGAAAACTATGATTAGTAGGAATTTCGGTCTCTTTTGGTTATTCTTTGAGCACCTTATGCATCCAAGACATTGTGTAGGTAATCAAAGTCACTCTGAAAGGTATCATCCTATTCCTTTAAAGGGATTCCTTAAGCCACTCCCCCATTTACCAATTGCAAAGCAATGTTCATAATCTAAACCTAAAATGGTAGGAAGCATGGGACTAGAGCCTTCAGTGTAAAATAGGTTTAAGAGGTTAACCTGTCGAGGCTATGGACGTGTTCTGGCAGTGGGTATTGACCCATGATACCACTAGGAAAACCCATCGAGGCTATGGACGCTCGCTGGCAATGGAGCATTCTGCCTAAAAAAGTGTCAATCAAACCAAGGCTTTTTTCTTCACGTATTATGGTTGCTTTATGGTGTTACAATAAAAAGGAAGCATGTGTGGCTGAATTCAAGGGTAAAAACCAACTCCATAAATTTACAACTAAACAATGGCCTTAAGGTAACCTTGAGTCCTCTATCATTGGTTTTTCATATTATATCTAAGATTTAATTGTCCTAGAAGTGGGACCTATGATCACAAAGAACTAATAAAAATCAACTGAAAAGCTTGCCTGTAATACTTGGATGACTATATGGTTTTTGGATTTGGTTAGTAATAGTTAATTTTTCACCGGTTCATCTTTTGTTGTGATCATAAAAATCCTCCTACCTACAAAGAAGGAGAGCCCCTTAAATTTATAAAAGTTTTTTTGAGCATAAAATTGTTAAAAATTGATAAAATCATATGTAATAAGTGATTTGAAATTTATTTTATCTTTGGTGTTAGCTCAACATCATTTTAATAAATCTAAGATGAATTATTTTTGTTTAGTATTCATTTCATTAGTCTCATTATTTTTCTTTTCAGGTCCTTTTTTGTAATAGAGCCATCTCAGCATCCCTCCTCACTTCTTCAGTACCTCACCTTTTTTGCATGAGGGCATGAAAAACCTCAGGCATGGGGGAGTGGTTGTTGGGGTCTTTTCAACATCTTCATTTCATTATCTTCAGCTTCCTTTAGCATATTAGATTGGTACTCATAACCTCTAGCTCTTCTAGATCATTCCAGACTCTCAGCCTTACGCTGCATCATATCCAACTTCATATAAATTCCATTACAACCTCCTTCTTCTAGGTCTACCAAGGGAAATAGTGACTAATCGGGGAACTCAATTTACCTCCAAGTGTGTCAAAACTATTACAGAGCTTGGGACGTGATCAACAAATTTTCCTCTTTATGTGCCACTTCCGTTGCAATTTAAAAATATTTTCATGCCTCTATTATTCACATAGTTTGCAGACAACAACAGTTGTTTTGTTTCGATACCTGGCAACCAGTTCCTACACTAGAAACTTGTAGTACGAGAATCAGAAATAATAAGTATTATTATCATCTACAATATGAAGACAAGAGGTCTTAGTTATTTTTTAGCCAGAGGTCAAAACATTCACAGCAAAAGTTTAGAACACTTTGGCCATCAGGTGAGATCTCCAATTATGAAAGAACCAGAAAATGCAAGCATTAGGTACTAGTATTGCAAACTGCACATCAAAATAAATTTTTAATCATTGTCTTTGGTTTTAATAAAACTAACATCATCAATTAGAAAATGAGTAACTTGTATTTATTCTTACTAATGAAGAGCCATTTAAATTATGAATTAAAATGTTTTAATTTCATGTACATTATCCAATACACCTAACTTTGTCTATCATTCACCTACCATGTGTTTCCCTTTTCCTAATTATGATGATGGTTAGTTAATCACTATCTTATCAATCATTTAGAACTATCGACTTCTCTCCTCATGATTGACCACACACATTATGAATTACTATGCATATAGTCATTTGATTACTTTCTACATTATCACTCCTATCTATAGCCTATTACCCTATCACTCCATCAACACTATCTACGACTCATTACCTTATCTATCAACATTATCTGCAACTTATTATCGTATGCTAGAATTGACATCTAAAGTACGATGACTCCACATTCTGCCATTTTCCATAATAATTTGACTATAAAAAGTCCTATATGACACTTATTGCCTTTTTCTCCTCATGCCGACCATATTTATCAACCCTTTTCGAAACTACACCCATTGTGTCGCATTCGGTACCCATTTTCCGGAACTAAAACTTCAATTCCATTTCCAGAGCTATTTTTGGAATACAAGTATGGGGGTTGATCGGTATGAGCCATTTTTTTAGCTCTATAAAGAGACGCAAGAATATCAAGCTTGTAAAATGAAATATGAACAAGTTGGATGGATTATTTTTCTGGAGAAATTTGATGGGTTCCTGTTGATGCCTCGAAAATCGCTGCACCAACATTGGGGGAAACCACCCGGTCCGGACCTTAGTGCAGCTCCTTTTCCGTTTGGGATAGTGGCTCCGACTGGGGGTAACGGGACCAGTTTCCCAGAAATAGATGAATGAATACTTTGTAGATAACACTAGTGATAGGCGGATGGCTAAAACTATTGACAGAAATATAAGTAAATAAAACTATCCCGGGAGTCTATTTGAACTCTAAAGCGTAGCTTTTGATGCTCTATATCCAAAAATACAATTATATAGATGACTGCATTCTTAAGACATAGATATTAAATTATTAAAGATTGCTGTGCCTAAATAGTTAGGCGCAGCGATTAAAGCGATACTACTACACTTTATGCATTCATACCATTAACGCACACATGATTAAAAATAAAGGCATATCATATAAACACCCAATAGTGGAATGAGTAAGATTTCCTGTTGTTGCGCATGCATACAATTAACGATAGCAGGAATAATTACACAGCGAATTCACATACATAGAATGAATTCAAACAAAAGATAGAAATACCATTTGAGTCGTAAGCCACTCCCGATATGAATCACTATGTCTAGCTTTTGCCTCAACGCATAAACATTCCTCAATCAATGACAGTAGTGCACAATTGGATCAAGAAATTTCTCCATTAAAGTAAAAGCGACTGGTCGAGTTTCATAAAAGAATAGAGGCTGAAGCACAATAGTGAAAACTTCAGTCTGTTAAGTCTATTACCAAATTTTACGACCCTTTCTAAAAACATGAAAGGGTCTATAAATACTATGCTAATCTAAATATCTACAAAACAGAAAAGCTAACTAAGCTGATATCAATAACTTCTTGTTGCTATTTCTGTTGGCGATCCGAGGAGCTGGAGGATGAGTCATTCTGTCGGCTGCTTCCCTTTGAACCTGAGTTGATTGATGGCGAGCATTGGCTCAATTTCAGGAGGTTTGTTGAGTCGGGAACTGAGTTGGGCAGCGTAGGTGGAGTCTTGGATGTCGGGGATCATACATTGAACGACATCGGTTAAGCATTTGAGGGCAGATCGTTGTTCATGAGGCTTGATTAGGAAATGCCAATATGTTTCTATGTTTAAAGTGTCGACCCCGGCAATCGACCTTCCTTTGCTCTCTAAATCTGGGTAGCACGTCTGCTCCAATGTATTTGCTGTAGTAATCTTCCCGGGCGTGCATTGGGAAATCATATTGGCTAGATAGAGAGTATCATTTACTAGATCAACCAAATTACCAGCAGTTAATGCACATCTTGATGCTGCCCTTTCTGCCTTTAATACCTGTGTTTTCCATTCTGTAAACAATATGTTTTTATGGACCTCAAGTATCCTAGGAAAATTGGACTCCTTTCCTGACTTCGAATCTTGCCATTCAAGGTAGGTTGTGATATCTTCTTCGGCTTGATTCAAGTCATCTCTTGCCTTTTCTACCTGCTCATTTACAGTTGTAGCTAACTCGATAAGTGGTTCCGCTTGAGAGAGGGATTGAGCCAAGAGTTTAACTTGCGCTATAAGCGCCTTGTTGATTACCATCTCCTCCTTTTTGAATTCTTTTATCTACGAATCTCCCTTGGTAGTCTCTAACTGTGCTGTAATTTGAGCGATATGCTCATCCTTAGTCTTCAAAGATTGCTCATTTGCCGCTTTTAGTTGCTCCAAAGCCTCTGTCAATTCATTTTGTCTCTGGATGGCTGCCTGGTTAATCCTCTGTTTCTCCTCCTCCCACTGCTGAATCAATTGGCTGTTTATTTTCTGTTGTTCCACTAGCTGTTCACTTGTATGTACTGTATTTTGTTGTTGTTCCGCTAATTTCCCCTCGGCTTGTATTGCCCTTTGTCTAACATCCGCTAATTCCGCTTGCAACGTGGAAATTTCCTGGTCTTTAGTCTTTAATAGAAGACTTACCTCTGATGCCTTGTCGATGGTGGCAGCTGAATAAGCTCCGGCATATTGTGACAACTTGGTCAGATCATCAGAGGGATCCAGTTTCTCCTTCCATACTACATTGCCCATGACTGTTTGGTCGGGAAAGAGGGAAGATTGATCAAGCCTTTGCCTCTTTCTCGATCGCTTTACCACGGCTCTGTGCCTTGGGCTGTAGAAGACGTTTAACGGAGGAATATCTTCTACTTGGAGAGTGATTTGGTCGCTAGGACCTTTTGGGATTATTTCCACACTCATAGTTTTAGGTGGGCCGCTGGCTCCGCTCAAATCCTGAGATGAGTTTTCATCCTGTGCACTGCTGCTTTTAGGAGTATCAGTATTCTGTGAGTCTTTTCCTCCACCGATAATGGTACTGAAATGCTGCCATTCCTTTTGCAGCTCAGGGTCTGTGACGACACCCTTGTTAGTATCGGTGGTGGTTTGTTTGGATTGGGGCTCCTTTAACAGTTGTTCTTTTTTTCCTTCTCTTCCTGCTCTTGTTCCTTCTGCCGCATCTCTGCCTGCTTCTTTCGCTGGTTGTCCTCCTGCTCTTTTCTCTGTCTATCTTCCTCTTCTTTTCTTAAGCATTTTGCTTGCTGTTTCTTTAAGAGTTCTTCTTGTTCTTTCCTTAAACGCTCTTGTTGTTCTCTCTTCAGCTTCTCCTCTTGGTTTTTCTTCTGTTGTTCCTCCTGCTCATTGTTTTTGGTTTTCACTGCAGCAGGGGGTTCTTTCTTTTTTTGCTGGCCAGGCTCGCTTGATGATGCTTGGGTCGGCATTAATAAGTCTAGGGGCAGAGTTTGCAACCTCTGCTCCCTGAGCTTATTGAACTCAGATAACCCTTCGTCATTATATCTTCTCCTGGCAAGCTCTTTTAGCATGACCTATTGATTCAGATGAGGCAAAAACATCATCGAATATATCTTCTTTATGCTCAAATGTTGATAATTTAGCATGTTCCAGAGCGGCATATGCATATCTGTTGGGATCATATGCTCTATTCGGAATTATAGGAAGATTTAGAGCTTGAATTTTCATGGCTTCTTTTTCTGCATGTTTTAAATCATGCAGGGTAAAGACTCCACATCTGAAAGGAAAAGTAGGCCAGCCCCTTTTCTTCTCCTGCTTAAGAGTCTGTGTGGTACTCTTAGCTGTAATTTGGTATGCAATTTCCCTTGCTAGCAGTTTGTCA
>APFE031732697.1:4662-16035 GCA_000404065.3 Pinus taeda
ACGCGTGGCATTGCTACCCCATTACGAACTGGGGTCCAATGCGGTGATAATTTTGAATACAAAAGATAATCAGGCTCCACATCCAACATGGGTTCCCTTTTTATGCCCCGTCAAAGTTGAGTTTTATGAATCCTTCTCCTGTGGTAGTGAAGTGGGTTGGGGATATCAAACTAAGCTTATTTGTTCCTCCAAGCTCTTGGGGCAATCATTTCCATTGATAGATTGAGTTTTCATAAAATTCGAACTTCTTGGGAAGGAAATTACCAATCTTCTTGGTTCCACTGATCTAATAAAATAGTTTCTATAATGTTACAAACTATTCCTTCCCACACCTGTTCCTGCAATGAGGAATTATTTTTAAAAACTCTACAAGTCCTCTCTTTCAATATGGCTCATAGAGTTAATCCTAGGTCCAGACCCCATACTCGGTTTACTACTGAGCTTGAGAATATGTTGTTATGCCATAGGAGTATTTTTCGTTAATGTTGTGTTGATCTCGATCCATCCTTTAGAAAATTCCCTGCATCTATCCCCAATTTTGTTCAGCAAATAGGCACACGTTAAGCTGTGTTCCATATCTTCTATGTTCTGTTGGCATAGCCAACAGAGGGATGGCCCATGGAATCCCCTTTTCTGTAGTTGGTCTCGAGTCAGGATCCATCCTTTGCAGGTCATCTAGAGGAAGTTAGCTACCTTAGACCACCACCCTCCCTTCTAGATTTGTTTCCAAAGGGTGTCTTGCCCATCTTGGACTTGTTCTACTTGGAGGGCGTAAGCTTCTTTGATGGTAAAGGTTCCTTTCATTGTGTGTCCCCATCTCAGAATGTCCAGGTCATTTCAGACAATTAAATGTCTTGATCTCATTTCTTTTTCAAATTCTATCAATTGGTCTGTCTATATAGCCTGGCCCCAGTCATCCTTCTTCTTCCATTTTCTCCAATTCCTTGTTCATTGGTCCTCATTCTAGAATTGTTCAACATATTGTATTTTTTTGTCTCTGGTGAATTAGTATATATCCCTAAGGTCTTTCCTGTCTACCAGATATTCCCTTTGTTTCCAAGAGTCCTTCCAGAATCTTGTTGTTTTTCCATTACGGATTTCCCAGAAACCATGCTAGTTTATGAGGTTCCTATTTTGGCTTGCCAAGTTCCACACTGTCGATCCTTTTGGGGGCTCTTTGTATCATAGAATATCCTTAGTTTTCTTAGGCATGTTGTATTTTCTAGTCCATATTTCTTTCCAAATATCCCTTCCTCCTCCAAGCCATCTCCACCATAATTTTTCTCTGATTTCTTGATTTAAGGTATAGGGGTCTCTGAAGCCTAATCCACCTTCCATTTTTTTTTCCACCGGTCCTTGCCAGGATACAAATTCCCATTTAGAGACTTGTTGTGCCCCTCCCCATAGGATTTTTTTGAATATGTCCAACATTTTGGAGCACACCCCTTGGGGCTTCCATACTTGAAAGTTGGTATATAGGTATCACTTGAAGCACTTATTTCGAAAGGACCATCATACATTCCAGATTTAGGAATCTAAAGGCCGAGTTACTTAGTCATCCCTGCAACTTTTGAAGGGTCTGCTGCCAGCAGGATAGTTTTAGGGAATTTTCCAATAGAGGCATGCCTAGGTATTTGGAGGGGAGGTTTCCTGTGCTAAACCCCTAGATCATGTCTAGATAAGTCTTGACATTCCCCTAAGTGTTAAAAATATAAAATACAATATTTGTTATTATTTATCCTAGTCCATAAGGCCTCCATGAAGGTATTCAGAATTTATTTTATTCTATGGGCTTCCCTAAGGGAGACATGGTAGAAGAGCATGATATCATCTATGAATTGTTGGTGTGTGATGGTTAGAACATTACCCGAATCCTCAGACCTCTAATCCTAGATTCTCGGGCTTCATTTTTTATGAATCATCCCAATCCTTCGACAACTATAATGAACAAAAAGGGAGACAAGGGGTGTCCATGTCTTAGTCCCCTGGTTGGATTTAAGGTTTGGGTAGGATTCCCATTTAGCAAAATTGAAATGACCGGAGAGGATATCATGGCAAGGATCCAGTTTATCCACCTTTGGGTGAAACCGTAGGCTTTTAGGATATCACTTAGATAGGTCCAACTTAACCAATCATAAGCCTTGGAATGGTCTACCTTAATCATCATTCAAGCAATATTTTTTGCCTTGAGAGAGTGAGCTACTTTTTGATAGGTTACCAACCCATCTAGGATTTGCCTTCCCTTAACAAACCCCGTTTTCTTCGAAGAGATGATATTTGGTATAAGGGTTTTTGACCATTTTACAATAAGAGTAGCTATGATTTTATATATCACATTACATAAGGCAATAGGACGAAATCCTTGTGGATCTTTTGATTTTGATGTTTTAGGAATGAGAGATATAGAAGTAGAGTTCAGTCTGGGGCATATATTTTTATTACAAAGATATTCCTCAACTATTTCTAGAATATCGTGTCCCATGAATTTCCAAGTGGCTTGATAGAATTATGTTGTGAACCCATCCAGTCCCGGGGCCTTGTTTTTCTGCATGCCATTGACAATTTCTCCCACCTCTTCTAGAGTATCTTCTCTCATCAAAGCTAGGTTATGATCCTAAGTTACTTGGTGGGGGATATGTTGTAGGATTATTTGTATAGCTTCTGACCTATTTTCTTGTGGTTCTGTTAGAAGGTCTTTGAAAGGATTTACTAGAAGTACCTCCATTTCTTCATGTTGGACTCTACGTTTCTCCTCCTAATCTTTCAGGGACTAGATTCTATTGTGATGTCTATGTTGGACCATGGCCTTATGGAAACATCTAGTATTATGCTCCCCTTCCCTTAGCTAGGTCACCCTTGATTTTTGTTTCCACGAGATCTCTTCATGTTTTCTTCTTTCCTCCCACTGATTTATTAGTTTTCCTTCTTCTTTGACTAGTTCTTCCGATCTACCTTCCTGTGTGATTTTTTGCTGCACCTCCATCACACGCTTGTTAATCTGGTTTTTATCTTTCATAATATGCCCGAATTCTTCTTTGTTCCATTTCCTAAGCTTCTACTTTAGATCCTTAAGTTTTAGTTGAAACGTATGCATGCAGTTCCTTCCTTGCTACTTACTATGTCTCCACCACTCCTCTATTTTTTTGCTGAGGTCCGGGTCTCTTAGCGAGAAGGCTTCAAACCTGAAGGGTCAATTTTTAGGGCTCACCTTCACATCCATTTCCAATCTTATCAGCCAGTGTTCTGATCCCATGCCTGGGAGGATCGAGGCTTCTATGAATATATCTTTGCTTACGACTTATTCTGAGAGTAGAAAGATATCAAGTCCTGAAGTTATTTCATGGATCCCTCCTATCCTATTGTTCTAGAAGTGAACATTGTTAATTGTAGGGAGGTCAACCAAGTGCAAATCAACAATGGTATCTCCAAATATTTCCATATTTGTGTTCATTATTCTCATGCCTCCCTTCTTCTTTGCTAAGGATGTCATGATGTTAAAATACCCTCCTATGACCCAAAGATCGTCAAAGTATAGGTTTCTCATTTTTGTAAGATTTTGAAGAAATTCTCTTCTTTCTCCCATGATATGGGGACCATATACTCCTGAAGGTAGCACCCATTCTTTCGATCCAATAATTCAAAATTTCCATGAGAGAATTCTAGGAAGGCTGACCCAGTCCTTGAACCAGATCTCTCCAAGGTTCCATATAGTCGTCAGTCTACAAACGCTACCATTTGCATCCTGAGCTACAACTTGGTACTGTGGTTTGAAATTTTCCAAAATGCCTTTTAGTTTGCTTTCGCTAATTTTAGTTTCATGTATTATCATGATGATTGGTCTATATTTCTTCAATATCTCTTTGAGGTATCTATATTTGCCTCTGCTATTGAAGCCTCTTATGTTCCATGTTGTAATAAGAATTTCAACAATTTTTGGGGTTGTTGAAAGACCTCTAAAAGTGGCACTACTCTTCTAGAGTTCACTGGTAGTTCCCCCACCATCTGGATGGATTCATTCTTTTTTCTTCTTCGCTATTTTTTTCCTCCTTTTCCTAGGTTTCCTTATTCTTGTCCTAGCCCTCCTTGAGACCCTAGGTGCTCTGGTTGGGCTATGATTATTGAGACCTGTTTGGCTTTATATTGCTAAAAAGTTTCCTAATAGAGTTGTTTCTAGTCTTCTGGTATGAAACATTCATCCAAGTGTCTCCATGATTGCAAAATTCGTTTGATCACTTGTTCTTCCACACTGAGATCTTCTTTCAAGTTGTCAATCTCCATTTGGTTTTTCTCTACCAGTCGCATTGTGGGATCTTCTCTTGGGTTTTCTACTACCTCCTTACTCTTCGACTTATTCCCTTATTGTTCCTTATTTTTCAAGGTTTCCATCTCCATGATATTTTTCGAGGTTGTCTCCCCGATTTCATCTTCCTATAGAGAAGAAAATCTATTGTGGGTGCGTTGCTCTTTTTCGTTTTGACTTTTTTTTTGGTTACTTGGCTACCTTGATTCCTTTTTCTCTTGTGCACCTCTTGAAAGCCGTCCCCTTCTTTGCTTGCCCTCGTATCTCTTGCCCTCTTCTCGATCATAGGGTTCTCAATATTATTTAATGGGCAAGCTCAGTACAGATGGCCATATTCATGGCAGCAACGCCACCTAAAAGGGATATGTTTGTAGTCAAGGGGTTGTTGTCATATCTCATCATGGTATTCCAGTTTCATGTAGTCTGGCAGTGGCTTAATGATATTCATGTATAAAAATTCTTGCATATGAGGTGTACCTAACTTTTCTTATCAAGTCTTCTACTTTGACGAAGGTTCCAATCAAGTTACGTATCCCTTCCAAGATTTTGGGATCCCAAAAATCCATTGGTAGTCTGAAAAGATGTGCTCAAATGGGAGCTTATAGAAGCTTTTCTTTATATGGGTTGTAGTATTCCTCCCAGTGTCTCATGAAGAGGCTAGCACTATTAGAAAAGTATGATCCATCCTTGAAAACCTTCTCCTTGTCTTTCAGGTTAGAAAATATTACTGAGAAGAACCCTTTCACCCCTAGCTTGAGGTCTATGTTCCCTTTCGGTTTCCACCATTGCTGCATCCATTTGATCAGTTCCTTCTCTGTTGGCCAAGATCCAATAAAATTGAATATCAGGGCATTATCCTTCAAATATCTTTGATATTCCTCCTATTTATTGTTTGTAATGATAAAACGTGGTTTCTTGGTTTCCCTTGGTAGGCATCTGCCTCCCAATCTTGTTTTCCATTTAGCTCCTAAGATCGGCATTTCTTTTCCACGGCCTTTGTTTCTTCTGTTTGCTTCATGTTGGCTCGATTTACCTGCAACAAGGTTTTGGTAGGAGGGGATCTCTCCCCCCTATCATGCCACTCATGGTTGTTGTCAATGATTTATTGTATTGTTGTTGTCGCCTCACCATCTGCTAGATTCGTAGGTTTTCAAGACTGGTTCCGTGCAAACCCTATTTGCTCACGCTATGAAACCTTAGCTGTCCTACTCGAAGTAACCCAATTTTAATTTCAATGGATACTGATGATCAATTATATTAATATAATATAGCAACCAAAAATTTTATTTAAATAATAAAAGTTACTCAATTATTATATATAATATAATATAATATTAAATATAATTATATATAGAAAGAGATAATTTACCCATTAAAAGATCATTAAAGGGAGATATATCATTCTATATCTATTAAACATTGATTTAAATGTGTTTCTTTTTAAATGAATTTAAATATTATCAAAATTAAACAAAAATGTTGTATAAAAAATAAAGTAAAAACATAATTAATAATGTTTGAAAGATGTATCATTCTTATACCTTTTAAAATATTTCAATACAGGTTTAAAAATAACTATTTCATGCCTTTTACATCAAATAATTTATTTCAATATCAACTTCATATATTGATCTAGCTTAGAATCCTTGAAGAATACTGCTCCAAGATGGGTATGACTGACAAAGACTAAACCATGATAACTAGATCCAAAAAAACCAACTATGATAATAACTACTTGGAGAAAGCATCTTCAGAAATCTGGGAATCAACATTCATCCTTAGCTCAACTAGAATTATAGCAATGAGAAAAATATAATTAGGAGCTGGAAAGCTTATTATGGGCTTGAAAATAATTGTAAGTCGACATAGCTTTGGGTATGGAGTAAAACAAAGTTCCTCTTTGAGACCCTTGTCACCATGTTATTTTATATGGATGTGAAGTTTGGGGTTGTAGCATATCTAGAAAATCATGGAGTAATATTGAGTTGATTTGATGGCAGTTTATAACCTACAAACTCAAGATTAAAGGAAACACTCCTTACCTATTCTCTTGATTGAAGTTATAATGTAACCCATTGAAAGCAAGGCTATGATTAGGTATCTCATGTACAAGAAGAAGTTATACAACATAGAAGCCAAGAGGTTCCCCAAAATTTCTTCTAGCTCTAGTAAAAACCCCCACCTGTAACTCAAGCGAGGGTAGCATAAGGATCCTCAATCTTGGCTAGACCATTGGGGGGTTAAGGAGGAGATAATCTTGGAAAATAAGGATAATATTAAAAATAACATTACTTCCATATTTAAGGATTAGTTTTGGGATGATAAGGAGTTAGAGGTAAAAAGAAGTCTATGGTATTGTAAGGAGGTGATCAACCCTAATCTTGATAACCAAAATTATATTTCTAACTTGACCAACGCTAAGAACACAATTAACATTTATAAGATAAGAACTACTTCTCATGAGCTTCAAAGTGAAATTGGGCATTGGTCAATTCATAAAACACCTTGGCAAGAAAGAGTTTGTCACCTTTTAAATACTAAGAGTGTTGAAGATGAAAAACACTTTCCCTTGGACTATCCTACTGTTACTCACATCCATTCTAATTTTCAAAATATTTTCCACACTACAAACCTTCTTGATCTACTAAGTCAAAAACAATATGGTGAGCTAGGAAGGCTTCTTCTATCCCCTCTTTTCAATCATAGAAAATAAAAATATTAAAGAATCTCAATTGATACTTATGTATATATGTTCATTGTGCACGTATGATCATCATCAATATATATAAAGATAATATCGCGATTAATAGTATATATATATATAATTCTACTTAATAGTATTATTATATATAACATTACCATAATAATTATATATAATAATATAAATATATATTATATATATATAGATATAATATAAAATACATTTTAATTATTTTTTAATAAGAAGGAGAAATGTAAATATTCCTATAACATATATATAAATAAAATAAAAACATTTTTTTTAATATAAAATTCAATCATAAGTGATAAAAACACATATTTGAACATTAAGATTAAGACAATATTAAAAAATGTATCATATATAATAAGAAACATTTTGATAAAAGTGGTCACCAAATAATATTCTACAATGCCTATGATTTACATAAAATATTTCAATATTATATAATACTATAAATATCTCATACTTCTCTCTCCATCACATTCCTCTCTCTCTCTCTATATATATAATATATATATATTATTGGATGGATCTACTAAAAGAGCTTTGCACCTCAAGAGATTTGATGTCCCTTAATGCTTGCTAGATCCATGGTTAAGATGCATCTATGTTTTTATATCTAAAACAAACATGATTTATTCCAATTATATTTATGTCTATAGGTGTGTTTTTTTGGAAATTATTAATAATTATGAGGTGGATGGTAAGACTTAATCTTGATAGAATACTCTAGAATATTTTTAGTAGTCATCACAAATAAGAGGTTGAGATTATTATCCAATTTTAAGGTCACGGCCAAGCCAAACACCAAATTGGCTTATGATACCCCCTTGTTTGTGGAATAAGGAACCCACCTTTGTGCAATGATTTGATTGCAAAGTTTATGAAGGCATACATACTCTACCACCTCTGGTTTTGGACCGGTGACCTCTTAGGAGGAAACACACGCTATTAACCATAAGGCCCCCTCAAGTTGTATTATATATATATATAGTAATATAATATAATAAGATATATATATATATATATAAGTATATATTATATATATAATATATATATCATAGAGAGAGAGAGAGAGAGAGAGAGAGAGAGAGAGAGAGAGAGAGAGAGAGAGAGATCTTAACCATTGGATTAGTAAGAATGGAGAGCGATCAAATCTCTCATGGTTACAGATCTATTTTAATTTTGCACTTCTAAACAGAGCTTTACACCTCAAGATATTTGATGTCTCTTGGTGCTTAATAGATCTTTGATTAAGATGGATCTATATTGGTATATATAAAATTAACATGAGTTTATTCCAATTATATTATCCATCTTGATCATTTATATAGTAAGCATGGAGAGAGATCAAATCTCTTAATGTGCAAACATATTTTAAAGTTTTTCACTCAAAAAGAGCTTTTCACCTTAAGAGATTTGATTCCTCATAAGGTATATCTAAACTTAACATGAGTTTATTCCAATTATATTTGTCTATTGGTGCGTTTATTTTGGAATAGAATTAAATTTTTATTTAATTATTAAATATTATGAGGTGGATAAAGACTTAATCTGATAGATATTTTTTATAGAATATTTTTAGTAGTGGTTAGAAATCAAAGAAGATATATCTCAAAAGTAGTCACGCCATTTTTTCTTGATTAATTGAAAAACAAATTACATGAACATGAGCTATGGTTTTTTGGAGCATGTGGCATTAGCCCATTCTATTGTAAAAAAGCCTATTAATAAGCTAAGAATCTCAAAGGTAAAGTGGAGGTGAATCTCCATGGTTAAGAATTTTATTAGATGTTTTTTTAATGTGAATATTTATAAGGAAAATATGTTTAACTCATGTATTAATGTGTAGTCTACCTGTTATAAGTTTTGGAGTTTTTCAGGCACATTTTCTAGTCAAATTTATTTAGAATCAGACACTAATTTGTTGAAACCATTTAATATGTGAACTCTCTACAATCTGAGCACCCAGGAGATTTTTGGGTTGTTAAACCTATATATGCAATAAAAATGTATTTTGAATGACAAAAGACTATGATTTAATAAAAAAATATTTCACTAGATTTCGGCCAAAAACTCCAAAATGTATAATAGTTAGACAACATCTATATTCATTCTTTTATAATAATAATAATAATAATAATTTAAAATATATATAATTTAGTATTTTTTTTTAAATAATATAAATAGTATCGGGGTACATAATTAATATATGAAAGGGTTTTTTTACTAGATTGCAATACAATTCTGAGTAATAGTGTGATTTCAATCTGTCAGGCAATCTCACAATACAATGTTGATCAAATTCTGAGGGACGTGAACTTTGTCGATTAAACAACTTAAACTTATGATTCTTAAAAATATCTACCAAAATTTGAACAAAATTGACCAAAAATTAAATACTCTGAAAATATGATTTACTCTATTAATTAAACCAAAAATTTAAATAAATCGACCAAAAAAATATTCTAAAAGAATCATTTAATGTATTAATTAAACAAAATATATATAATAAAAATAAAAATGTTGTAATTTATCGTATTACTTAATCATGTTCATTATATAATCATACTAATTTAATGTATTTTAAATTTTAACAATATCCTAAATAATAATAAATAAATTAAACTCTATCTAATTAGCCCATACTTCCTCCTTCGGAAAATGAAAATGAGTTCTTTCCACCATATGATGCTCTTGTCCTCGGATAAATTCAACCCGGATCATAAATTTGGTGGCCCTTCATTACTAGCTCTCTAAAATCCACATCATCTAAAATATAAAATGTAATTAAAATTTTAAAATGGTGGTCATAAGACCTTGGTTGAGGAGGTTAGGATTTTCTTTTCTTTAATTACGATAATCTACATAAAATTTCATTTTAAACGGATAAATATTTAAGAAAAATGAAAATAAGATATAGATGTTTTGTTGAATTGAGGCTTCTGTGATCCATATCAAGTTTATGAGAAAACAAAATTCAACGTAAATCACATGATATCTCATTTGTTGATGCATTTTGAACCAATTAGTGTCGATCATCGTCATGACAAGTTGAAGAATCAGATCATGGCTGCAAATTAAACAGGGAGAGCAGATCATCACATGGATAGGTTTGACTGAAGGAGTCTCTGCATCTTTTAAGAAACACCAGATCTGACTTCAACTTCGAAACCTACATGCATGCTCGTTCAAATTAATGAACCTTAGTTGCAATGGTTTTTCTGTGCATGGATTCAATTATTGAATTGAGGCTTCTGTGATCCATATCAAGTTTATGAGAAAAAAAAATTCAGCGTAAATCACATGATATCTCATTTTTCGACACGTTTCGAACCAACTAATGTGGATCATTGTGAGGACAAGTTGAAGAATCAGATCATGGTTGCAAATTAAATAGGGAGAGCAGATCATCAAATGGCTAGGTTCGACTGAAGGAGTATCTCCATCTTTTAAGAAATGCCATATCTGACTTCAACTTTGAAACCTGCAAGCATGCTCGTTCAAATTGATGAACCTTAGTTGCAATGGCTTTTTCATGCAGTGATTCAATTGTTGAATTGAGGCTTTTGTGATCCATATCAAGTTTATGAGAAAAGGTTTTTTAGCGTAAATCACATGATGTCTCATTAACGCATTTCGAACCAACTAGTGTGGATCATCATCAAGACAAGCTGAAGAATCAGATCATGCCTGCAAATGAAATAGGGAGAGCAGACCATCAAATCACTAGGTTTGACTGAAGGAGTCTCTGCATCTTTTAAGAAACACCAGATCTTACTTCAACTTCGAAACTTGCAGGCATCCCTATTCAAATTGACGAACCTTAGTTGCAATGGCTTTTCCACGCAGGGATTCAATTGTTGAATTCAGGCTTCTGTGATCCATATCAATTTTATGAGAAAAAAAATGTGGTGGAAATCACATGATATTTCAATTGTTGACACGTTTCGAACCAACTAGTGTGGATCTTCATTAGGACAAGTTGAAGAATCAGATCATGGATGAAAATTAAATAGGGAGAGTAAATCATCAAATGGCTAGGTTTGACTGAAGGATTCTCTGCATCTTTTAAGAAATACCAGACCTGACTTCAACATTGAAACCTACAAGCGTGCCCATTCAAACTGATGAACTTTAGTTTCCATGAATTTTCTATGCAAGGATTCAATTGTTGAATTGAGGCTTCTGTGATCCATATCAAGTTTATGAGAAAACATTTTTCAGCGTAAATCACATGATATCTCATTTATCAACGCGTTTCGAACCAACTAGTGTGGATCATCGTTAGGAAAAGTTGAAGAATTAGAGCATGACTGCAAATTAAATAGGGAGAGCAGATAATCAAACG
>APFE031732697.1:16045-30905 GCA_000404065.3 Pinus taeda
AATATTGAGTTGATTTGATGGCAGTTTATAACCTACAAACTCAAGATTAAAGGAAACACTCCTTACCTATTCTCTTGATTGAAGTTATAATGTAACCCATTGAAAGCAAGGCTATGATTAGGTATCTCATGTACAAGAAGAAGTTATACAACATAGAAGCCAAGAGGTTCCCCAAAATTTCTTCTAGCTCTAGTAAAAACCCCCACCTGTAACTCAAGCGAGGGTAGCATAAGGATCCTCAATCTTGGCTAGACCATTGGGGGGTTAAGGAGGAGATAATCTTGGAAAATAAGGATAATATTAAAAATAACATTACTTCCATATTTAAGGATTAGTTTTGGGATGATAAGGAGTTAGAGGTAAAAAGAAGTCTATGGTATTGTAAGGAGGTGATCAACCCTAATCTTGATAACCAAAATTATATTTCTAACTTGACCAACGCTAAGAACACAATTAACATTTATAAGATAAGAACTACTTCTCATGAGCTTCAAAGTGAAATTGGGCATTGGTCAATTCATAAAACACCTTGGCAAGAAAGAGTTTGTCACCTTTTAAATACTAAGAGTGTTGAAGATGAAAAACACTTTCCCTTGGACTATCCTACTGTTACTCACATCCATTCTAATTTTCAAAATATTTTCCACACTACAAACCTTCTTGATCTACTAAGTCAAAAACAATATGGTGAGCTAGGAAGGCTTCTTCTATCCCCTCTTTTCAATCATAGAAATAAAAATTAAAGAATCTCAATTGATCTCTTAATTTCTTGAACTTTGATTAAACCATATGGTCTAGTTGCACCGTTGTATCATCCATCATATATATATATATTATAAATATTATATATATCTATTAAAATTATAATTATATATATATATATATTAATTAATAATATATAATATAATATTATATATATATAATATATATATAATTTCAGTTAATCATTCATAAAAATATTTAATTATTTAAATAAGAAAGGAGATGTATTAATTCATTATCTTAACATAAATATTAAAATAATATTAATTTTTTTAAATAATAAAAAAATTAATATAAGTGAATAAAAAAAATTTGAACATGTAAGATTAGCAATATTAATGTGTATCTAAAAATATATTAATAAGAAAATTTTTGATTAAATTGTGGTCCATAAATAAATATTCTAATCCTAGTTACCCATAAATATCAATATATATATAATATATATCTATACATATCTCTCTCTCTCTTCCTCTCTCTCTCTCTCTCTCTATATATATATATATACTATATATATATTTGGATGGATCTACTAAAAGAGCTTTGCACCTCAAGAGATTTGATGTCCCTTAATGCTTGCTAGATCCATGGTTAAGATGCATCTATGTTTTTATATCTAAAACAAACATGATTTATTCCAATTATATTTATGTCTATAGGTGTGTTTTTTTGGAAATTATTAATAATTATGAGGTGGATGGTAAGACTTAATCTTGATAGAATACTCTAGAATATTTTTAGTAGTCATCACAAATAAGAGGTTGAGATTATTATCCAATTTTAAGGTCACGGCCAAGCCAAACACCAAATTGGCTTATGATACCCCCTTGTTTGTGGAATAAGGAACCCACCTTTGTGCAATGATTTGATTGCAAAGTTTATGAAGGCATACATACTCTACCACCTCTGGTTTTGGACCGGTGACCTCTTAGGAGGAAACACACGCTATTAACCATAAGGCCCCCTCAAGTTGTATTATATATATATATTATATTATAATATATATATATATATATATATATATTGTATAATAGTGTTGGTTGTTGTGTGGTGTTATATTATACTATATATATAAATAGAGAGAGAGCAAGCAAAGGAGGAGAGAGAAGAGAAGGAGAGAGAGAGAGAGAGAAGAGTCTTACCATTGATGTAAGAATGGAGAGAGGATCAATTCTCAATGACCAATTATTTTAATTTTTTGCACTCTAAAAGAGCTTAACAGCCTCAACGATATTTGAGGGTCTCGTTTGGGTGTGGTTCTTTGATTAAGATGGATCTATATTGGTATATATAAAATTAACATGAGTTTATTCCAATTATATTATCCATCTTGATCATTTATATAGTAAGCATGGAGAGAGATCAAATCTCTTAATGTGCAAACATATTTTAAAGTTTTTCACTCAAAAAGAGCTTTTCACCTTAAGAGATTTGATTCCTCATAAGGTATATCTAAACTTAACATGAGTTTATTCCAATTATATTTGTCTATTGGTGCGTTTATTTTGGAATAGAATTAAATTTTTATTTAATTATTAATAATTAGAGGTGGATAGAGACTTATCTTGATGGAATTTTTTAGAATATTTTTAGTAGTGGTTAGAAATCAAAGAAGATATATCTCAAAAGTAGTCACGCCATTTTTTCTTGATTAATTGAAAAACAAATTACATGAACATGAGCTATGGTTTTTTGGAGCATGTGGCATTAGCCCATTCTATTGTAAAAAAGCCTATTAATAAGCTAAGAATCTCAAAGGTAAAGTGGAGGTGAATCTCCATGGTTAAGAATTTTATTAGATGTTTTTTTAATGTGAATATTTATAAGGAAAATATGTTTAACTCATGTATTAATGTGTAGTCTACCTGTTATAAGTTTTGGAGTTTTTCAGGCACATTTTCTAGTCAAATTTATTTAGAATCAGACACTAATTTGTTGAAACCATTTAATATGTGAACTCTCTACAATCTGAGCACCCAGGAGATTTTTGGGTTGTTAAACCTATATATGCAATAAAAATGTATTTTGAATGACAAAAGACTATGATTTAATAAAAAAATATTTCACTAGATTTCGGCCAAAAACTCCAAAATGTATAATAGTTAGACAACATCTATATTCATTCTTTTTATAATAAATAATCCTTATAATTTTAAATATATATAATTTAGTATTTTTTTTTTATATCATAAGTAGGGTACATTAATATATGAAAGGGTTTTTTTACTAGATTGCAATACAATTCTGAGTAATAGTGTGATTTCAATCTGTCAGGCAATCTCACAATACAATGTTGATCAAATTCTGAGGGACGTGAACTTTGTCGATTAAACAACTTAAACTTATGATTCTTAAAAATATCTACCAAAATTTGAACAAAATTGACCAAAAATTAAATACTCTGAAAATATGATTTACTCTATTAATTAAACCAAAAATTTAAATAAATCGACCAAAAAAATATTCTAAAAGAATCATTTAATGTATTAATTAAACAAAATATATATAATAAACATAAAAGTTTTAATATCTATCGATATTATTGATCATTTCATTTATATAATTATACATTTAATGTATTTTAAATTTTAACAATATCCTAAATAATAATAAATAAATTAAACTCTATCTAATTAGCCCATACTTCCTCCTTCGGAAAATGAAAATGAGTTCTTTCCACCATATGATGCTCTTGTCCTCGGATAAATTCAACCCGGATCATAAATTTGGTGGCCCTTCATTACTAGCTCTCTAAAATCCACATCATCTAAAATATAAAATGTAATTAAAATTTTAAAATGGTGGTCATAAGACCTTGGTTGAGGAGGTTAGGATTTTCTTTTCTTTAATTACGATAATCTACATAAAATTTCATTTTAAACGGATAAATATTTAAGAAAAATGAAAATAAGATATAGATGTTTTGTTGAATTGAGGCTTCTGTGATCCATATCAAGTTTATGAGAAAACAAAATTCAACGTAAATCACATGATATCTCATTTGTTGATGCATTTTGAACCAATTAGTGTCGATCATCGTCATGACAAGTTGAAGAATCAGATCATGGCTGCAAATTAAACAGGGAGAGCAGATCATCACATGGATAGGTTTGACTGAAGGAGTCTCTGCATCTTTTAAGAAACACCAGATCTGACTTCAACTTCGAAACCTACATGCATGCTCGTTCAAATTAATGAACCTTAGTTGCAATGGTTTTTCTGTGCATGGATTCAATTATTGAATTGAGGCTTCTGTGATCCATATCAAGTTTATGAGAAAAAAAAATTCAGCGTAAATCACATGATATCTCATTTTTCGACACGTTTCGAACCAACTAATGTGGATCATTGTGAGGACAAGTTGAAGAATCAGATCATGGTTGCAAATTAAATAGGGAGAGCAGATCATCAAATGGCTAGGTTCGACTGAAGGAGTATCTCCATCTTTTAAGAAATGCCATATCTGACTTCAACTTTGAAACCTGCAAGCATGCTCGTTCAAATTGATGAACCTTAGTTGCAATGGCTTTTTCATGCAGTGATTCAATTGTTGAATTGAGGCTTTTGTGATCCATATCAAGTTTATGAGAAAAGGTTTTTTAGCGTAAATCACATGATGTCTCATTAACGCATTTCGAACCAACTAGTGTGGATCATCATCAAGACAAGCTGAAGAATCAGATCATGCCTGCAAATGAAATAGGGAGAGCAGACCATCAAATCACTAGGTTTGACTGAAGGAGTCTCTGCATCTTTTAAGAAACACCAGATCTTACTTCAACTTCGAAACTTGCAGGCATCCCTATTCAAATTGACGAACCTTAGTTGCAATGGCTTTTCCACGCAGGGATTCAATTGTTGAATTCAGGCTTCTGTGATCCATATCAATTTTATGAGAAAAAAAATGTGGTGGAAATCACATGATATTTCAATTGTTGACACGTTTCGAACCAACTAGTGTGGATCTTCATTAGGACAAGTTGAAGAATCAGATCATGGATGAAAATTAAATAGGGAGAGTAAATCATCAAATGGCTAGGTTTGACTGAAGGATTCTCTGCATCTTTTAAGAAATACCAGACCTGACTTCAACATTGAAACCTACAAGCGTGCCCATTCAAACTGATGAACTTTAGTTTCCATGAATTTTCTATGCAAGGATTCAATTGTTGAATTGAGGCTTCTGTGATCCATATCAAGTTTATGAGAAAACATTTTTCAGCGTAAATCACATGATATCTCATTTATCAACGCGTTTCGAACCAACTAGTGTGGATCATCGTTAGGAAAAGTTGAAGAATTAGAGCATGACTGCAAATTAAATAGGGAGAGCAGATAATCAAACGACTAGGTTTGACTGAAGGAGTCTCTTCATCTTTTAAGAAATGCCAGATCTGACTTCAACTTCAAAACCTGCAAGGATGCTCGTTCAAATTAATGAACCTTAGTTGTAATGGCTTTTCCATGCAGGGATTCAATTGTTGAATTGAGGCTTCTGTGATGCGGGAGCACTCAACACCAAAGCAAGAAAACGTGGACCAAAGGATCAGAATAAAGGAAAGTCTGTTTTAAAACAGGAAAATACATTTAAAGTGGATTTAAAGCAGGAAAATACATTTAAAGTGGATTTAAAGCAGGAAAATACATTTAAAGTGAATTTAAAGCGGATAAGTTAAAGCGGATTTAAAGCGGATAAGATGGATACAGCCATGCACGCTTTTTGGAGAGCTTTCATTGTAGAAAAACTAGGAGAAGATCTAATGCATCTTATATAAATGTAATGTAATAGGGTGTGAGAGATATATGTTTTTGTGAGGAAAAACTGCGTGAGTAAAATGTAGTCGAGCGTGAGCTCGCTTCTAAGGCTGAAAGGCCTTAGTATGTAATTTTTTTGCATAATATATGATAATATGTTTTATTGTTGTAAACGCTTGTGTGTGTATATGGTTTGTAATTGAGTGTTGCGAACTTATTGATCGACCATCGACCATTTACTGGATCGATGGCGATCTAATACCGTTTAATTGTTATATATTGTGATCCAATATTGTGTCTTTGTTATATGTGGGTATTTGTGAGGATGTGAAGGAATCGTTCGTTCGGATTTTGCAGGAAGTGTTTGATGAGGATAAAGCACCGAAATTCAAACAAAAGGACTTCCTTGGTGAAGCTAAAATTTACCTAAAGCCTCTTATTCGAGAGAAGACAGATAGAAAGAAAGAAATGCCTCAATCTAATAATAACAACCTCGCTAAAGATAGTTGGAACGTCTAGCAAAATAATGGTCGATTATTTTAGGACGTGTCCTTGAATCTCGCTCACATTAAACATGGTTTGTTGGAAATGAAACTTGAATGGCAGCTCGAGTCCGCAGCAGAAGGTTTAGTTTCAGCGACTGGGAATTTAATAGTTCTGTCGTTTTAGGAGGTGTGACAGTTTATAAAATAACCTGATACAGCGTGCAGCGCATTGGAGCAGAGCCAACACTCTTCAACGCTTCCGGCCCGATCCGAAGAATGGCAGATGGGAGATCTCACAGATATTGCATGATGCTAGATTTAATGAAGATCCATGGTAAATTGATTAAAAGGCTTCCGAAAAGATTGAGTGGGCCATAACCCACAGGTCCAAGATCTTGTTTTTTAAAGAAATTGGGATTTTGGGCAATCCCCAAATTCTTAGTTTCATCAGGTGGTATCAGAGCAATAAAAGATTTTGCGGAAGGAGGTACAGTTCTTAATGAAGTATGAATAGGTATGGTCTTTATATTTTGTGTAGGTAGCGGCAGCTGAAGGTGAGAAGATTTGCAGCAACCTAGAGGATGCCAAAAGATCGAGTGCGAAGGGCTTGGTGAGGTATCATGTAACAGAGGAGGCTATTACTGCAGAGGTTGGTTGTAGTGAAGGAATGCAGTGGATAAAACTGCTAAAGACCAGGAGAAGCATATGACCAGGAGGTCATAAATTTTTGTGCCTCGGGAGTCTGATGCGGGAGCACTCAGCACCAATGCAAGAAAACGTGGACCAAAGGATCAGAATAAAGGAAATTCTGTTTTAAAACAGGAAAATAAATTTAAAGTGGATTTAAAGCAGGAAAATACATTTAAAGTGAATTTAAAGCGTATAAGTTAAAGCAGATTTAAAGCGGATAACATGGATACAACCATGCACGCTTTTTGGAGAGCTTTCATTGTAGAAAAACTAGGAGAAGATTTTATCAATTCTTCGTAATGCATCTTATATAAATGTAATGTAATAGGGTGTGAGGGATATATGTTTTTGTGAGGAAAAACTGCGTGAGTAAAATGTAGTCGAGCATGAGCTCGCTTCTAAGGCTGAAAGGCCTTAGTATGTAACTATTTTTCATAATATATGATAATATGTTTTATTGTTGTAAACGCCTGTGTGTATATGGTTTGTAATTGAGTGTTGCGAGCTTATTGATCGACCATCGACCATTTACTGGATCGATGGCGATCTAATACCATTTAATTGTTATATATTGTGATCCAATATTGTGTCTTTGTTATATGTGGGTATTTGTGAGGATGTGAAGGAATCGTTTGTTCGGATTTTGCAGGAAGTGTTTGATGAGGATAAAGCACCGAAATTCAAATGAAAGGATTTCCTTGGTGAAGCTAAAATTGACCTGAAGCCTCTTATTCGAGAGAAGACAGATAGAAAGAAAGCAGTGCCTCAATCTAGTAATAACAACCTCGCTAAAGATAGTTGGAACGTCCAGCAAAATAATGGTTGATTATTTCAGGATGTGTCCTTGAATCTCGCTCACGTTAAACATGGTTTGTTGGAAATGAAACTTGAATGGCAGCCCGAGTCCTCAGCGGAAGGTTTAGTTTCAGCGACCGGGAATTTAATAGTTCTGTCGTTTTAGGAGGTGTGACAGTTTATAAAATAACCCGATACAGCGTGTAGCACATTGGAGTAGAGCCAACACTCTTCAATGCTTCCAACCCGATCCGAAGAATGGCAGACGGGAGCTCTCACAGATATTGCATGATGCTAGATTTAATGAAGATCCATGGTAAATTGATTAAAAGGCTTCCGAAAATATTGAGTGGGCCATAACCCACAGGTCCAGGATCTTGTTTTTTTTAAAGAAATTAGGATTTTGGGCAATCCCCAAATTCTCAGTTTCATCATTCCGTGATCCATATCAAGTTTATGAGAAAATGTTTTTTGGTGTAAATCACATGATATCTCATTTGTCGATGAATTTCGAACCAACTAGTGTGCATCATAATTAGGACAAGGTTGAAGAATCAGATCATAGCTGCAGATTAAATAGGGAGAGCAGATCATCAAACAACTAGGTTTGATTGAAAGAGTCTCTGCATCTTTTAAGAAATGTCAGATCTGACTTCAACTTCGAAACCTGCAATCGTGCCTATTCAAATTGATGAACCTTAGTTGCAATGGCTTTTCCGTGCAGGGATTCAATTGCCGAATTGAGGCTTCTATGATCCATATCAAGTTTATGAGAAAAAAAATTTGGCGTAAATCACATGATATCTCATTTGTTGACACATTTCGAACCAACTAATGTGGATCATCATCAGGACAATTTGAAGAATTAGATCATGACTCCAAATTAAATAGGGAGAGCATATCATCAAATAGCTAGGTTTGACTGAAGGAGTCTCTGCATCTTTTAAGAAACGCCAGATTTGAATTCAACTTCGAAACCTGCAAGCATGCCCATTTAAATTGATGAACCTTAGTTACAATGGATTTTCCGTGCATGGATTCAATTATTGAATTGAGGCTTTTGTGATCCATATCAAGTTTATGAGAAAATGTTTTTTAGCGTAAATCACATGATTTCTCATTTTTCGACATGTTTCAAACCAAATAGTGTGGATCATCGTGAGCACAACTTGAAGAATTAGATCATGGCTGCAAATTAAATAGGGAGAGAAGATCATCAAATGGCTAGGTTTAACTGAAGGAGTCTCTACATATTTTAAGAAACACCAGATCTAACTTCAACTTCGAAACCTGCAAGCGTGCCTATTCAGATTGATGAACCTTAGTTGCAATAGCCTTTTCGTGCAGGGATTCAATTGTTGAATTGAGGCTTCTGTGATCCATATCAAGTTCTTGAAGTTGAAGTCAGATCTAGCATTTCTGAAAAGATGCAGAGACTCCTTTAGTCAAACCTAGCCATTTGATGATCTGCTCTCCCTATTTAATTTGTATCCATGATTTGATTCTTGAACTTGTCCCGACGATGATCCAAACTAGTTGGTTCGAAACGTGTTGACAAATGAGATATCATGTGATTCACCCCGAAAAACGTTTTCTCATAAACTTGATATGGATCATAGAACCCTCAATTCAACAATTGAATCCCTGCACGGAAAAGCCATTGCAACTAAGGTTCATTAATTTGAACGGGCACACTTGCAGGTTTCGAAGTTGAAGTTAGATCTGGCGTTTCTTAAAAGATGCAAAGACTACTTCAGTCAAACCTAGCCGTTTGATGATCTGCTCTCCCTGTTTAATTTGCAACCATGATCTAATTCTTCAACTTGTCTTGACGATGATACACACTAGTTGGTTCAAAACGCGTTGACAAATGAGATATCATGTGATTTACACCGAAAAACGTTAAACTTGATATGGATCACAGAAGCCCCAATTCAACAATTGAATCCCTGCACGGAAAATCCATTGCAACTAAGGTTCATCAATTTGAATGGGCACACTTGCAGGTTTTGAAGTTGAAGTCAGATTTGGCATTTCTTAGAAGATGCAGAGACTCTTTTAGTCAAACCTAGTCATTTGATGATCTGCTTTCCCTATTTAATTTGCATCCTTGATCTGATTCTTCAATTTGTCTAGACGATGATCCACACTAGTTGGTTCGAAACGTGTCGACAAATGAGATATCATGTGATTTACGCCAAAAAACTTTTTCTCATAAATATAGATGTTTTATTATTAATAAAAAATGAAATATAGATGTAAATTCATATTACTAATATTTTAATTTAATATATTTATTTTAAATTATATACCGTTTGTTAATTTTCCTAAAGAATTTATTATTTTTTATTATAATATTTGAATTATAAAAAAAATATTATATCTAAAATATTTTTTTTAACTGAGTATTAAATTTTTAATATATTATTTGTTTTTCATGATAAATATTGTTGTAATATTAATTTTTTTAATATATTATTTGTTTTCATGATAATAGTAATATGTTGTAATTTTGTTTTATTATATTTAGATATCTTATTTGATAAGATGTAATTTGACATATTATTTTACGAGAGAGAAAAACAATTATCTTTACGTATAAAATATTTTTATATACTATCATTTTTATTTGAATTACAAATTCCAAATTTTTAGCTATTTGAAGCAAAATCCAATATCAACTTTGGTATCCATATCAATTGGATACCAAAATATATAATTAAAAGAAACACGAATTTGTTGAATTCAAGTTCGAGAAAATTTTGCTAATGAAAATTTTGATGATAAAATTAATGTTAAATTTGACTTATTACAAAATTTGAAAGATGAAAAGCACACATAATAAAATTTAATTAAAATGTTTTAGTTTTGAAAAGTTATTTTTATAAATTTATATGTAATTTGTAAATATAATATATATGTTTATATATGAAATAACAAATTTAAATAATAATCATAAAAAAATATATATGTACACTTCCTATAAAAACAAATCATTTATTTAAAAAAAATACTATATACTAATTTACTAATTTACTAATTTTATTATTCATCTAATTTTCAATTTTAAGCAGACAGATGAAATAGACCAATTTACTCAATGAGGAATGAGAACAATGATTTTGTTGGAATACAAATCATGAAATTAAATGGAAGGAAGAAAAGGAATAGACCAATTTACCAAATGAGGGATGAGAACAATGATTTTGTTTGCATACCAATCATGAAATTAAAGGGAAGGAAGAAAAGGAATATAGGTTTTTATTATAATATTAAATGGAAGGAAGAAAAGGAATATAGGCTTTCTTATTATAATATTAATTATGGGTTTTTAAAATTATAATATTAATTGTGGAATGGTATATGGAGGTAACCCAAGGTAAAACCTTAAATAAGGAGTTTACTGTCTAGAGGAAAAAAATTAAACGTTGAGTCAAAACGTAATGACGGTAAAGATATTTGTTTTTTACATTTAATATTAATTGTGGTTTGATGTAGGGGAATAATCTAAGTTAAAGCTTGATATGAACTTATAAAATGAACTTTAAAATTTGATGAATTTATAATTTTTTCGCTTTTAAGTTCGTCAAATCTAATAACTTCGATTATCATATTATAATTTAGATTTTTATAACGTATAATTTAATAAGTTGTGTATTAAGTCTAATAACTTTAATTATAATGATTATGATGATGATTAACGTTCACTAAAATTAATATGGTTTATTAGATCTGAAGAAAAGAAAAAGAATATAAATCAAGGTCTGCAAAATCTTGTTTCTAGGATTAAAGAGAAGGGAAAGAAACGCTCAAAGATCGCTATAGTCGGGTTGGCTTAATAAGACGGGAAGATTGGAAGTGTGGTAGATGTTAGGGAATTGAGAGCTAATGTGAGTAAGAGCCAAGCAGTCTAAAACGATGAACCACACTGGTTGGTTCGAAACGGGTCGACAAAAGATCATTTATGTGATTTCGCCGAAAATTCTCTAAACAATGTTATGGATCACAGAAGTCAAAATTCCTAAAAGGAAGTGTTTTTCATCTTCCACCTTCTTAGTATCACAAACATGATAGATTCTATTGTTTCGAGCCTTGGGAGTAGACCACCGCCCGATTTCACTTTGAAGCTCCTGAGAATTAGTTCTTATCCTAGTGGTTCATTTTTTTCTTAGTTTTGGTTAACACAAAGAGATAATTCTAGTTATCAAGGGTGGGGTTGATCACCTTCCTATAGTATCTTAGCTTCCTTTTACCCTCCAACTCCTTATCCTCCACAACTTGTCCTTAAAATTGGAGGTAATAGTATCTTTGACACTATCTTTGCTTCCCATAATGATCTCCTCCTTAATTCCCCAATGGTTGAGCCAATAATCGACATCCTTATACCACACGTGCTTGAGGCAAAGGTGAGGGTCTTGACTAAAGTTAGAAGCAATTTTTGGGAGCCTCTAGGATTCCATATTGTAAAGCTTCTTCTTATACATCAAATATCTAAAAATAGTCATACTTTCAATGGGGGACAAATCAACTTTGATCAAGAGGATAAGATAGGGGCTATTTCCCTTGATCTTCAACTTCGATCAAAAGAATAAGATAGAGAATGATAAGCCATATCACAATTTAAAATTGTATCTTATTTTTATTACAACTTACAATATTCTGTGTTACATTACTTATATCATGCTCTGGGAGTGACAACTTCCACCATGTTCATGAATTGAAAAGTATCAAATATTGTTTGGTTCCCATGTTCGTTGGCCTGGAAAAAGGACATCTCGTGTTTGCTGCTTCATGGGAATACTTTAAGGAATTTGATTGTTTTAGATTTCTTTTACCATTAAGATGTTTTGTATATGCATCTTGTATATTTTTTAAAGTATAATTAAATTGATTATTTTTTTTAATTATAATTTTTTTTTATTATTTTTTCATTTATTTATTTTTTAAATAAAATGTTTTTTATTGATTATAGAAAACTAATTAATTAGGTCAAAGGTGTGGTCTATATTAAAATTAGGCTTGCCAACTTAATTTAATGATCAAAATTTGATAATCTTATAATATTCTTTGTCTAAATCCAGCAAATAGCATAGAAAATATGTGAATGGGTTTTGAGTTTCTTTGGTCCACTCTTATCTTTAATTTATTAAAAATAATTAATGAAAGGTTGTTTCCCTTATCATTTATTTTTCCCCTGGTTAAACTAATGTGAGGAATTAATTTCATTGAACACATTAGGTTGTGGGATGAAAAATCGACTTTGTGGATTCAACTAATCGTGACAAGAAGCTTGTGGGTGATTATATTCCGAATAAAATATTGCAAATCAAGATAATGACGGAGAATTTCACGAGCCAGGACTCTGATATCAAGTGACAATGATGCATCTATAAAGACATTGATGACAGGGCCATACATGGAATGAACGGCAGTAGTCTATAACGCGACTTTTTGAAAGCCTTTCCGGCGGATTTTCTTGGTCAAAATCCGGCAGCAATTCCTTGGAATCCCAAGTTTGATAGCTAGTTTCTGCACAATCGATGGCTCCCAGGGGTTTTTCAGGGCGCTGAATCCAAATATGAAGTTAAAAAACCATTTTAACTGCTAACAATCAAGATTTAACCTCATTTCTTCCGCCGGATTCCGTCACTGGAATCTCCAAAAAGTCGCATTATAGACAACTCCAAATGAACGTAAATGCTCAACAACCGAGGTTGCATTCAATGGTTGTAGATGTTGTTCAGAATTTGAAGAGAAATGTGGAGATGAGTGTCGGTTAATTTGTCAAGTAACTTGACTTTGAGTTGCACTAATTTCTATACGGTAATGGTGATATCGATATTTCAATTGAGGAACGACAGTGTTTGTTCACATTTTTTGGATAGACTCTCTCTCAAGTTAAATTTTGTGATTATTCTTTGATTATATTTTGGAAATACCATTCGTCCTTGACATCGTAGTCTATGATTTTACAAGAAAATTCCATGATGATGAAGAGTAAAAGGGTTTCATTTTTCCATAAATTTTATTTTATACGATAAACTATGTCATCATAGTCTATAAATTATTTAAGGTAGGAGAAAATTTTACAATTTTACAATTTCAATTTTTTTACACTATGATTAAAAAAACAATATTGCTACAAAATTTCGGAAAAAGGGGCAAGCAAACAAAATGGAATAGGCTAACAGGTCGAAGAAACACTTTTCGTGTTTCATAGTCGCTTGCCACCAGTGAGGCCCCTCTAGTGATATCCTCCACGACATGGGCCTGGTGAATGAAACAAACTTTTCTCTGTTGTAAAACAAACTTTTCCCAACCTCCAACTCTCCATCGTTGTCTTTGTCCTTGTCATTGTTGTCATCACTGTCCGCAGAGTTCCATTTGCATGCTCACCTGCTATGACACAACGACTCGCCTAACTCATGCATCCAAATGGTGAAACAAGTTAATGGGGGATTCTATAATCTTCTGGAGAGACCCTCTTTCCCGCCTTCTATATTCTAAATTCCATTGGCTTCCTGATCATTTTGAAACCCATGCACCCTGAAACAAAGAAAATTTAGATTCAACACAGTGTTTTCATTAATTAGATTGCGAAAATTACTCCAATTACCCCAATTGGGTTTGTTGTCTTCTGTTCGCACACAAGCAGTGAAGTTCGACATCACTCAGATTATAAGTTCAAAATAGGAAATTTTTGTTTAGATTTAAATTTCTTTAGCGGATTTAAAATGGAATTAGACTCATAAACCTGTAGTTCCTTTCTTGTCCTACCTACACAAATTCAACTCTAGTTATAAGAATATGGTTCATTTTTTCGTTGTTTTTTATGGTGTTAGTCAAAACCCGTTTTGTAAAAACCTTCCACAGGAACCCATAGTGGTTCTCATTTCCTTACATTTATGAGAAATGATACAACAACGATGAATTCACCTTATTATTAATATCAATTATTTGCCTTCATCCTCCACATTACTAATTTAAATTCCGCAAATACATCTCATTATATATCTCTATGCTTATACTATTATATAATTTATTAGCAAACTATTATGTTATTAGTGGACTACTATATAATTTATGCAAGCTATTATGTAAAGGAAATGTTGTTATGGATTATTTTTTAATTTATGTAGATAATATTATACTGTTAGACCAGTTCCCTAACAGAAATAGGAGAGCACACAACCGGTTATTATTTTTCAAGGGTTAATAGAGAACTAAATTTGATTGCAAAAAATGCATTGGTTCATTGTTGCAGAAACAAAGTTTTTCACCGATGCGGCAACTTGTTGGTTTTATGTTGCAACAACTCGCTGGTTGATTGGTGAATAGACTTGTTGGTTAACTGTTGTGGAAACTCACTAGTT
>APFE031732697.1:35031-78690 GCA_000404065.3 Pinus taeda
ATCAAATGTGACAAAATGGCCTATAACAGATTTCCCCTAAAGTGCAAAGTCAAAAATGATGATTGATGACTAAATTTCTTTACCTTGTGACAATTTAGGATCAAGAGAAACCAACGTGCTTCATTTATTACAATAAATTTTCATCATGACATCTTTGTTGTTGGAGGAATATCCATACTCAGCACATAAGCTAACATAACATGTACAATGATCAAAAGACGCATTCGCGGATGACGACTGATGGACCCATGACTGGATGACTACGTGTATGATCATGGCCATCATACATTATGATATTTGTATAACTCATGAAATCGTAGCCTGGATGGATGAAAATATATCTAGGTCTTCTATATCCTTCACATGACCAACCAACATATGAGTCTAACCATGTGAATCAATGAGCTGAGGTTGAACATGGTAGACACCATATAATTACTAGACGATGATGTAAGTCATTAAAAGACACGAGAGAAGCCACTGATGATGTTAATGGCTCTCAAGGTACTACCGTACAATATGTATGGTGTGAATGAATGAGTTGATGTCGAACACCACACAAAATCTTTCCATCGAAGGCCATTGATGTAAACCTATCATCGAGAGTGAGGAAAATTTCCATTGATGTATGCAAGAACCAAGGTACCAAAGTGAGTTTCAAAGAAAATTTCCTAGATAATGTGTTGATGTCGATAGGAAGCGATCCATCACAGGAGGGTCTTTATGTATCCCCATCAACAACATGAAATGGGTATCATGATTGAGACAGAATGATGTTGATACCAAACTAGATCGAGAAAGGAAAACATGGAATGAAAGCTTAAGAGTATTGTAATGGATATAAACTGAATTACTTCTCTTGAACACATTGGAAACACTGAATGGAGTTGACAACATTGACCCAAAATAGAAATGGAGGCTCTGAAAATGCTATGATAATCAAAATACAAGAAGATTACCCAACACAACAACCACATAGATGAAGTGGAAGAGTTTTGTGTTCAAGAGAGACTTCTTGCCATTAGCAAATGGATTACCCTATTTTCCCAATTTCCCCAACCATACTGGTTAGTACCTCTTTATGTTTTAACAATATTAAGGAGGATAGCATATGCTTGATCTGTAAGTCCATCCTTTGGATGAATCCCTCCGAGTAAATTTAACAAACCCTAAGAAGGAAATGTTCTTCGTCATCATGTTCGACAAGTGCATCATTTTTTGATGTTTTAACGAGTCTAGCGAGGGTAAAACTCAATATCTTTTTCATGTAGAGAGAGTTTGGAAAAGAGGCAAAAAAGAAAACTCCACATGTCCCTTTTTGTAGATAGTCTCTCAATTCTAAAAAGGTATAAAAAAATACTCAAGAGAATCTCTTAGCCATGTTTGAATAAGGATTTCCTTTTTTCTAGATAGTTTATATCAGTTTAGAAAAGGGTTGAACATATACTAAGTAGACGTATTTTCATTTACTTTTACGAGTTCCAAAAGACAAGTGCTCAGTGATATTTTTATATTTTTGGAGTCTGAAAAGAGTTAGAAGATGACTCCAAGGGATTCCTTTTTCATAGGTTTACATAGTCTGAAAAAGAGATAAAAGTATACTCTTTATTCAAATTAACTTTTAGAGTATAATAAAAACCTATTAGGAGTTGTCGATCTGCTCAAAACACCACAAGAAGGATTAAACATACATGTTTTATAGTAAAAATGAAGCATATCTAGGTCAAAGGATTAAATATGAATAAAATAATGTGAGAAATGATCATAAATACTCAAAACAACTATTCATTTTCACCATTTTACATTTACCTTCAACTGTGAGTATTTTGAGCTCTTTTTCCCTCGATCTTCTGCATTTGATTACAACCAATCCAGTGGACGATTTCAAGTACTATTGTTTCCATATAGGAGCTAAAACCCTTCTCTTTATTTTCATGGTCCATTTTTGTGATTTCATGCAATTGTTTTGAGGGCCATGGGGTTCTAAGAATACACCCTAGGTCCAACGCACCCCCAAGATTCATAATATGTGTTGCACCTACCAAGCCTACCACTGCTGAGAGAGGTGAAACACTCTATCATACACTACTGAGGGTGTGTTGGGCGCAAAATGTTGAGATTTTATCAGTTTTACCTCAACTTTTGTTAATTTATTTTGAATGAAAATGAGCCTAATGCATCTCTTGTTGATGTTTTAGGTGTTCATTAACACAAAATTGCATTCATTTAGAGATAAAGAGAACATGAGGAACAAGATTTAAATGCAGAAAATGATCTTGCTACCATCCATGCACTAAAAAAATGTGGATTGCTAAAATTCTTCCGGCTTCCTGGTATGAGGCAACACATGGAATTGTTGAAATATCTTGTTCGATCATCGGATGTGCATGCACAAGAATTCAGGTTATGGTAACATCTGCTCAAGATAAAGGTAGAAGATATCTACGTTTTGACAGTCTTATCCCAAAGAGGTGCCCCCATCTCTCTCCTAGGTGGGAGAAGTGGTGGGGAGATAGTGAAATATTATATCGCCACCTATTGTATACCTCGCGCCCAACCAACTAGGGATGGAAATATCAACATAAAATATGTAACCCAATTTTATTTGAGAATAATCTTGTTCCTTATCACGAGATTGGCAAGTAGCTCCACACTTCATGTAGTAAGTAGATCATACATGCAGCATCGTTTGGAGTGTCTAGAGCCAACAATCTTCAACTAGAGAGAGGTAGTTTTGGTCAATGTGAAAGAACAACTGACTAAACCAATAGAGGGGAAGTTAAACAAATTTTGATATGGTTCATCTTAGTCTCTTTTTCTCTAGAGTGGGTGCCACTACTTCAGCCTCAACAGATTATACTCGAGCCTATCAATCCAAGGGCTCCACGAATCAGGAGGTGGATAGATCGTATGGCCCAACATGCAGGTCCGTCGGTGATCAACTTCTCACCAGCCTTCTTTGGGTGGTTTCACAGACAATTGATCATGATTAACGATTATCTTTATGCATGGATGGATTTTCATGATGATACCGAACTTATGCTTCCTAAGGGTGAGAAATGGGATGCTTCAGGTAAAATATTTTAACCATTTAAGTTTTTGAAACTTTTACAGTTATTTTTTGTGTTTTTCTTATGTTTATGAGACTAAATTATTGATGTTTTCATTTAGATATTGGACTAGTTCGACCAATGGGTTCTTCATATCACCAATGAGCAGAGAGATGACTACATGAGGAGGTAGTGGAACTAGTACAGGTTGTTGCAATAGGACATGATGTGCTACGGGACCTTGAGGTAGCTGGGATCCTATCAGAGGTAGAGCTCCACATGGAGGGGTTGACACATGGGATTAATGACACCGTTGTCGACCAGATTCCAATGGGACTTCAATGATACACTATCAGAGTGCTTCGCCATATTAGTTGATTGCTACACAAGATAGCTCATGCAGTGTCATTTTATCATGAGCATCATCGATTTGTCTACTTATATCTCTGCATGTATTTTCTCATATGGTAAATGTAGCCATATGTGTCTTAGGGCACAAATTTTTGTAAAACCAAACTTAATGTGTGTGTATATATATATACACATACATATTTTCAGTGTTTCCTATTTTCTATTGTACTTTCAATATGATGTGATGTGAATTGAAGCTTATCTACATTCATTGGAAATGTCTATCTAAAACATAATTAGCTAGGGCATCTTCTAATGTGTTTAGATTTCTAGAAATATGTTCATATTGTATGAAATCGAAATGTCTTTCTAGAAGATGCACTCTCAGAACCATGAAAATGATGGTGGGATTTCTCACTAAATAGATATTAGCAAGTTGTAGTACTACGAATTAAGAGTCAAGTCTGATGACTAAATACCATGTAAAATAGCATCAAGTAGTAGCTCCACCACTATGCCACACTCATCAATGTTGTTAGTAGAGAAGCCAATACAAATCCCGTTGCATACTCAATAGCTCACCATTTGGAGGAAAGATAGCCCATGATGTGGAAGATAGGTTTTGAGTACTATGATTAGCACCAGTAGCATAACCAATATACGATTCGATAGAGGTTGACATCTGCAAACCAAACGTAAAAGGAATCAATAGAAACTATGGGAAACTTTGAAAAGCCACACTGCAAACACACTCAACACATATATAGATAGTATATACAGAGTGTAATACATATGAGATCAAGCATAGTGTTTTTTGAGGTACAACCCATTATGAGGTTGCGCTAGTGAAACTCCATCAAAGTCTAGTAACTCATAGGCCCCTTTTTCTAGTACTCACATAACAATATATTGACCTAGCCACATGGGTTGGCACTTTCCTAGACCTAACTTATCAGCCTCCTAGTAATATAAGAGAACCAGGTCTCCTTCTAAGAAGACATGAGCCTCCATATTTTTTTCGTATTATTCCTTGATGTGTTTTTTATGAGTTTCGTTGGATAAATTAGAATCATGTCGAGTTTTATCCAAATGAGTCAGATGTAAAAGATGTTCCTCCTTTGCGGGAGTGGAAGGAATAAGTTCAACAAGTAGTTTTAACAATGGAATTTCACATTCAATGGGGAGGATTGCTTCTAGACCATACACCAACTAGAAGAGTGTGATTCTGGTAGTAGTTCTAATTGAGGTTCAGTATGCCCACAAGGAAGTGTAAAGAAGCAAGTGCCATTCTGATTTGTGGACCCCTACTATACATTGAAGAATAGTCTTAAGAACTTTGTTAACTACCTCAACCTATTCATTAGCCTGAGGATAGTAGGGAGTTGAAATTTGATGCGAAATTCCTAGCTCAGCATCTAGTTCGGTCATCATATGATTTTAGAAATGATTTCGGTGATCCGTAACTATTTTTTGCAGAACACCAAACCTAGAAATAACGTGATTGAAGAAAAATATGCAGTTGTTTCGCTAGTGTTTTTATATGTAGGCATTGCCTCGACTCACTTAGTAAAGTAGTCTACAATATTGACAATGATATAACCATGCCCCCAGCCCAAGAGAGGGTTACATGTCATAAATTTGATACCCCATTCACAAAGCGACTAAAAACGAAAACATGATGCAATTGAGCAGGTAGAGCATTGATCTTATGATCATAGATCTGGCGTGCATGACACTTATGCAAGGCAAGAATATAATTGCGAAATATAGTAGGAAAAAAGTAACCAGTTCGTAAGATCTTTCGAGCGGTGTCATAACTAGATAAATCTCCACCACATGCCCCTGAGCTGCAGTCATTAAGGAATTTATTTTCCTCCTCAAGGGTGAGGCACCTCCGTAAAATTGTATCAATACCATGATGATAAAGGGTGTCTATGATAATAACATAATTTTGGGATTGGTATCGAATATGTCATTGCTTCGAGCGAGAGGTGTTGGATTAGAAAGTCTAGGTTTGGACATAAATCAGAAAATCTCCATACCATGGGTCAGATGATGAAATCAAAAACAATGACTCGTTAGGGATAGAATCTTCATATGTAGAATCCAAATTAGGGGAAAGAAGATCGCACATTAGCTCGACGAAAACTAGGTATTTTTCAACTTGGACTTAATGAACTCCAGATCAAACTCTTGGAGAATAGTGATCCAATTAGAGCACCTTCCCCCTAGAAATTTGTGTGACAATATGTATTTCATAGGGTTACAATCTAAAACGATCGTAGTTTTTTGAAGCAAGATGTAATGGCGAAACCTTTGGAAGGCTTCAATGGCTGCCAAAGCCAACTTTTCTACACGAGTATATCTGACTTTGGTATTGTTAAGGTTTTGACTCAGATAATAAATTAGATGTCCAGTCCCTATACCGCCTTCTTGGACAAATACAATTTCTATAGTAGAAATCGAAGCAGGAAGATACAAGAAATAGTCGCGCTGATAATCAGGGGGTACAAAAGAGATGCCTAAACTAGTACATATTTTAGGGCATCAAACACTTTCTGAGAAGTTTTATCCCAATGCAATGGGACCCCTTCTTTTAGAAAGCAAGTGAATTCTTTTGTCAACTCAACATAATTAGGGAAAAACCTCCACAGGAAGTTAGCTTTCCCATGGAGTCTTTACAGCTGAATGAGAGAAGAAGGTGCAGGTAAGTCAACAATTTCCTATACATTCAAAGGATCAATACGAATTTCTTGTTTCGAAATGACAAAACCCAGGAACCGACTAGAACCAACACACAACACACATTTTTTTGGGTTAAGTTGAATGTTATAATGTATACAACAGAGGAAAATAGCCCTTAGATGCATCGGGCGATCACCCTAATTTTTGGAATGAGAAGGGAGATCATCCAAATAAGGTTTCATTATCTCTTTAATATTGTGGAAATTGTAATCCATAGCACATTGAAATGTGGACCCATAACTCTTCAAACCGAATGGGATATTTTCATAAGAAAAAGTACCCCAGGGACAAATAAATGCAGTCTTAGGTTGGTCCTCTGGGAGAATGTTGATTTGATTATAGCCTAGTAGTCCATCCATGAATGAATAAATCTCGTAAACAATGTAGTCATAAAAAATGTGGTCAATAAATAGGGTCATCTAGTTGTCCTTTGGACAAGCATGATTCACGTCCTAGTAATCAACACATACTCAGATTGTCCCCTGTTTCTCCATGATAGGGAAAATTTTCAATACCCAATTAGTTAAAGGAATAGGGTATACGAAACCAGCCTGAAGAAGCTTTTCAACTTCAGCCTTTATCTTGGCAGTCTTGTTGGGATGGATGGGATAGAGGCATTTCCAAATGGGTTTGGCATTAGGGTACGTTTTCATCTCGTAGACTATTATATTTGGGCCAATTCCTAGAATTTCTTCATAATTCCATGAAAGGACATCCCAAAACTCACAAAAAAAGGCTCTATAAATCTCAATCTTAGATGAAGAACAAGATGCTTCGATTTTGACAATTCCTAGTTTGATAGAGATATCAAGAGGTATCGTCTCTACAATATTCGAAAGGTTATTTTCAGAGTAGACCTCATTAATGGAGACAAAATTCGTAAAAGGCTTGATAAAATTAGATAAATGCATATCACTAAGATTATCCTCAATGGAATTTGGTGAGGAGGAATGGTGGTGATGTTTGTCCCATGGCCTGTGATCTGGTATCATCATCTCCATAATGCTCTCATCGGTAGCAAATACGTGAGAGAAAGGATCAGAAGACATGTTATAATACAATGATTGATCTACCCAATCAATTGAAGAGGATGTGTAAGCTGCACAAGCCAAATATATGGCTTCATAATCTAGCTCAACGGGGCTAAGTGACATTCAGTCACCAAAAATTTGGATGTTAGTTTTATCGGGTAGAATCCAAGGATTAGTTGGGATAGTAGAAGATGATATCATTTTTATATAAGTTACCAAAGGTGATCTCTCGGGCAGGATAGGAGGAGGGAGAAAAAATGTTCCTATAAGAGAAGAATACTTCAACAATCAAACTCCGACATGTTCATAGGAATGTATAGTTTCCCCTATAAGAGGGACACTTCCAATAACATGAGAATCAGAGGTGAAAAAGGTGATTTGATCTATGGCTACAATCCCTCCTTTGTGAGGAAAGGTGATCAAATGAAGGTAAGTTGAAATGTTGGAAGCCATGGCATAAAACCACATGCATCATAATAGAATATTATAATCGATAAGTCCATCAATAACTTTGACTTCAATGGAAATGGTTTTTCCCCTTAGTTATACTTGAAGGGAATTCAAAATCCCACAATATTTGTTTGTTCTTCCATCAAAGTATTTCAATGTGGTGGTTGATTGACTTAGTTGAGGCAAACCAATCTCCTTCCAACAAGACAAGGAGATAATGCAGGTTGAGGCTCCCTCGCCCATAATAGAGTGAGGAATGTTCTTACCACGGATGACAACTTGGATTATAAAGGCTAACTAGGCTGGAAGTCGAGGGGTATAGTTTTCATGACATAAAAACACTAAGCTACAATCCAATGGAACCACACATCCAATAGTTGATAACAAGGCCTTCTTTTGAGTGGTGCAGTTTTGCAACACTTCAAGAGTTGAAATAGATGATGGAGAATGAGCGAAGTCTTCAACTACATTATAATTTTGGGAACCTCTTAAACAAAGGTTGAAAGTAGACTTATGAATAACTCCCTTCAGAGGATTGATAATTAATTTTGTAGGAATTGGAGGTGGAGTAGGATCAGATGAAAGTGATGTCGAACTGGTAGGTTGATCAGTAGCCTAACGATTTGGTGAATATGCATTACCATAGTCCTTGTTCCAAGTGGCCACCATAACATTGGACTTCATGATTGAGGAGGAAATCATCAAAACCATGTTAGAGGAAGAAGGGTCTCGAGCAACCATATAAGTCTCCTGATTGGGAAAAAATCTAGTCAACACAGTGGGAGAACTAGAAGATTTAAGAAATTGATTCACTTTAGCACGGTGCAGAGAATCACGTGTGAAGTGATCCTCATTGCAAATCAAACATGATTATCGAGGCTTTTGTTTTTCGTTGGAGGACTGATTTGTTTTTTTATCCTATGTGGGGGTCTTTCTTCTTCTTACCTTTTCCTTTCTTTTTTCTTCCAGGTTTCTATTGAGACTTGCCTTTATCAAATGAAAAAAAAATTATCTGAGAAGTAGAAGCCACAAAACGGATGGGGTTGAGCATTTTCAGTAAATACGGTGAGAGAAATACTAGTTGCTTTACTTAGCGACTGCGAACTGGAAGAACCAATCACGCCATCAATAGCATGAGATTCTTTACCAGGTGCAGGAGGAATAGTATTCTATGGTTCTAAGAATTTGGTATCTTATCATAGAGTGTGATTGATTCAGTATAAACAAGGTCGAAATATTGTGCGTGAGAAATAACTTACTCTTCAGTTACAACTCCACCTTTAGCCACATCTTCTATTATAGGAGGCAATAGATATTTGGTAAACCATTCTGCTAACAATTGATAGGGAACATAACTCTCTACCAACCAACGACTGTGCCTCCACTCATGAATGTGAGATGAGATGTGAGTGGAATCATATTGTTTAAAGTTGGTTAAGAGTTACATTCTAGTTTCATATTTTATGGGCAACTAGAAATTTTTTAGGAAGGTGATGACTAAAGTATGGAAATCATGAAAGGAAGCTCTAGTTAATTCAATATACCATTTAGTTGCAGTACTTCTAAGTGTTCGTAGGAAAATATGAACTTGAATGGAACCATCGTTAATGAAGTTCGAAGAACACCATAGATGATACACCATAACGTGCGTCAATAGGTCTTGTCCTAGATTCCCATTGAATTTTGAGATATCATAAGGCAATTTAGTGGGAATAATTAGGCACCATGGTGAATGAGAAATGGGGTCACTGTTGAGGTGAGTTAAATATGGCAATTTGAGAGTAGCCATAAAAGTAAATTTTCAATTAAAGTTTGGAGGAGGATGGTCTGGATATGAAGGAATAAGTTGATCAACAAGCACTTGCATCCCTAGATGAGGATTTTATGATAAGGAACATGGGTACTAAGATAAAATTGATTCTCATAACCAATATAAAAGTGACCTTGTTTTCTAGCCTCAAGATGACGATAAAGTAGCTGGAATGGTTGGGTTTGGATATGTTGGCCTTGAAAAGGTGCTTGAGGAATACCTTGATATGGTCCATATTGTTTCCTAATGGGGGTTTTCATTTCCCCATGGTAAGGCGGGTTCGATTGGGATTGCACCGTACTATGCATAAACTGACCTATCAAAACTTGAGGTGTACCATGTCCAACCAGCTGAGAGTGTAAGGTACCTTGTACATGTCAGGTAAGCGGAACCTAGGAAGTACTAGATACCGATGGAAAAGGTTGTGATGCAATTTCAATTTGTAAAGGTTCATTCACATGTATTTGAGATTGTTGGGGTGTTGATGGAAGGATAGGAATTTATACGATGATGGTGCAGGTTGAGGATTCAACAATCAGTCCCAAAATGAACCAGGTTGAACAAGAAAAGTAGGTTGCCAAACACTGATGTACATTTCAGGATAAGGAGGCCAATAATAAGTTTGATTACCAATTTGAGTTATAACAACAACAGCTTGCCTCCTTGCTAAATAAGGAGGGGATGACAGAGGAAACTATGATCCAAATGGAGGGTACCCAACCTAAGAATAGTTAGGTTGTTGAAGGTATCCTTGTCCATTGACATAAGGGCCAACCTGTTGCTCGATCATGGGTGTAGGTGGAGGAAGAGGAGCAAACTTATTTGCACTCATAAGAGAAGTATTAGATGTCATTCCTGAATGAGATGACATGGGAGAGGTGCAAAGACTGGAAGCCTCACTAGGAAAGGTAGAAGATAGAGACTGATAACCAAGTGGGATGGATGGGCCACCATACGTATGTGTTTCTAGTGAAATTGCAAACATAGATGAGGAAGCAACATTCGATGTCTCAACCATAGTGGTGGACATGGGCTAAACAATCAAATCACTTCAATTCATGGTTAACGATCCAAATGAATATTGTTGCAAGTGATTCATAAGTAAGCCCAAAGAATCAGGCAAAAGAGCTTTTATCGGAGTCTAAAGAGGCGGAAGAGGATCACTATGATAAAAATTGAGTCCTTTCCAATGAATAGGAGTACAGGGACAAGGATCTTCTTATGGGTTCTCTTCAATACTCGCAAGTCCTTATCTAAAAGGTTCATTGTCGGGTCCAACATATATAGGATCTATTGAAGAAAAAGAAAGAGAAGAGGAAGATCTTGAAGTAATAGGTGAAGATGGTTGAGGCTCATCAAGTTCAACAACCTTAGGAATCAAAGTGTCTAACTCAGGAAGGTTAAGTTCAATGACCTCAAGCAACAAGTTTTCACAGGCTTTTGTTTTGATCATATCAGTATCACCATCAAGAGTATATGTAATCTCAGGATGAGAGCTTAAAGGGATAGATGATGCTGGTGGATCAATATCAGGAGGAAGACCAAATGTAGTTCCCAAAGTTCCCAATTCAATATTCTGTGTGTTATTATTCTTCAAACAATGTTGAGGAGTAGCCTCTAGTGGAAGATGAGGCTTATTTTTCATTCTACATGAATGACAGTTGGGGGATTTTCTTCTTCCATGTTGGATAATAAATTTTTTTAACACAAAAATAGCATAATCTAGGCATAAAGGATTACCAAGCAACTGTGAACTACATATATACACCTTGGTGAGCCAAGGACTTAACATATGATAACCAATCTCCTTGAATTCTTTGTTCGGTGTATCATGGTATACAAGGTGGTAGACTCTATTACCTATGGATGGATAGCAACCTATAGGGGACTCCCAAAATATACTCGATGGTACGTGGGTGTGCAGTCTGTAATAGTGTTGTCTAATGTGTAATTGTTCACTGAGAGTGTTCCCATATACTTTACATGTGTGGAGCATCATCCAATATACCCAAAGGTATGCAGATAATGATCCTATACACTCAAATACATGTAACAAAATTTCACCCATGGGATACAACATTGGAAAACAATGATAGCTCCTACATTTAACTAAGTCAAAAAATGTCTCTAGCCTAGACCTCTAAATGTTTGCATTAATGTTACAAATTCTCCTTAGGTTGATTCAATAAATTTTACTATTTATCTTCGATGAAGTTTTATTTTTTGGCTCATCACGAATGTCACCTAAATATCCTAAAATGAAAATCTAGCATGAGATAATGGAGATATTTCTCTTTCAATGAAACTCTAGCTATGGAAGGGAAGAAACAATCAATATGTAGCATACAACATGTAGTAATCACTATGCAAGATGCAATTTCCCTTTCAATGTAACGCTCCTATATCAATGTACATACAAAACCCTAAATGCCAATGCACAAAATTTCTTTTCAACACACTTAATTTTTAAAATGAATAAAACTACGATGCAAATGTTTAATCACTTATTCAAATGCACTTTTTCAGAATGAGGATTGAAACAACAATTCATCCAAGTAGTGAAAGACCAAATAAAATCAGTTTGCAAGTAGCCAAATGATAAGAACAAAGAAAAATAAAAACCAATTATTACCTAAAGAAATCAAACACAGATGAAAACGAAATGGTGGCTTTAGAGAGAACACAAGAAACTCAAGACTCGGGGAAGGTCAGCTGGAAGTAGGTTGATCAAAGAGACACTCATAAACAAGGGAAAGTTTTATGAAATAATAGGGGCCAACATTTATGCAGAAGAGGCACCAGTGCTTTGCAATGCATGAAAAGAGAGGGCCTAGGTGAGGTACAATACTTTGTCAGAGGCACAGATGGTGTGTTGGTTCAGGGATAGAGGATTCCCTCACAAAAATTGCAAATGGGACTCAATGAAATCACTTCCTAGGTCTGTTCTTGGCTAGGTAAAGTAGCAAAGGTCTACCAAGGAGGCAATCAAACAAAAAGGAAAAAGGAACCACGAAGGGAATACATTGTTCCCCAATGGAGTCACCAATTTGCTATATGGGATTTATGATTGTGAACAAAAGTATCTCCCTAGGTTTGGTGGCTAACCTAGAACAATAGAGAGACAAGGAACCCAATTCTTTTCTTAAAGTAATTAGATATTGGAATGAAACCTACCTGGAATCTATCGTGGGATTCACTTCTTATTTAGTTTGAATGCTCCAATTATAACTCTTATTGCCAAAATTAAAACATGCATAGTCAGATGACACAAGAAAAGAAACTATGAGATCTATGCAGTATCATCTAAATACTCTATTCAATAGATCAACATGGTTTTTAAATACATGAAATAACAACATCACATATAGGAAAACTAAGAATTCCCTGCATTAATATAAATTGAAGGAGTTTACAACCATATTTAGGTGTTGATCTAGAAGAAGATCTCCTCCGTGATGATTTATCCTTTCCTTATCATGATGTGCACCTCCAATCACCCTAAATGCATGAAATAAAACCTCTCACAACAACAATATAAGGGTAGAATCACTCTCCAAAATCCAACCTCTTGCATATGGAAGGTTGTAAATATTTAGAGTGTTAGGATATTCTGACACATAGGAAATAGTTAAGTATGACTTGGTCTAGTGTAGAGTTAGGTAAAGTGTGTTTCTTAACTATGTACTTTTGTAACTTACAATCCGACGGTCATGATATGTAGTGATCCAATGGTTCATTCTCTCCTTGGTATTACCAATACTTGATCCATGGCTTAACACCCAATTGGTCCATGATCTCTATTTAAAGAGCATGGAGGGTAATTTGAGGGGTAACTGTTCATGAGAGAAGCTTATGTAAATTTTCATTCTTTTATTAATAAATTGCCTGAAGTGGCCACGTTGGCTCAAGACGTGGACTGTTTCCCTCTTTGAGGGCTTTAACCACATCAAGAATATTGGTGTATTGATCTGTGATCTATTTGTGAGTTGTTCCCTTTGGTTTTTTGTCTGAGGAACTTACCCTATAAATTCCTACATGGTATCAGAGCTATTTGAGGGTTGCATCCATTGGTGATCCAAATTTGAACCCGGTAGAACTGCATCCAATTTTCACTTCCTAGATCTATTGTTTCTGACTGCTTTCTAGTAGCCCTAGCTACTTCATTTTTAAGATCTGAAGGTATACAATGTTTATTTGCAGTTTTTCGTTATTTTTTCTGTTTATTTCAGTTTATTTATCTCTTTGTTTTTTATTGCTGGATCTATACCTTTTATTTTTGCATATACTCTTTGCCCCACAACTTTGTGCGATCTAGGAAAATTAGAAATAGAAAGGAAGGCTTTTTCTCATGTGTATGCTCTTTTCCACCGCGCCTTAGTGTGATCTCAGAAAATTAGAAAATTTGAGGAAAATTTGTAGTTTTCAGGTAAAGCTAACTTCAAACCATAAGGTTTGTTTTTTTGTTTGTTTGTCTGTGTTGGGTTTTGTGGTTTTTGTTTTTCAGGCAAAAAAAGAGATTTCTCAAGTAAGCACACACTCCAAAGCTTCAACGAAAAAAAAAAAAAAACAAAAAACAAAAAAGAAAAAAGAAAGCCCCCTCCTCTTTTCCAAAATTACTAATCTTTTAAACTAGCTCACTTGGTCCAAAGTTACTTTATGAGAATAGAGGTCTTCGGTTCAAGTCTTTCTCTTTGTTGAGTTACTTTTTCAAAAAGCACATGTAGCTTATGTTTTAAAGTTACTTTATGTAAAAGTTTTCTCACCCATTATAAAAAGTGAGTCACTTATAATTCTAAAATCCATTTATCTTTTATTTAAGTTACAATTTAATGGGTAGCTCCCATTGTAAAAGTGACTTTCACTTATTTATAAAAGTGAATCACATATTTTTTTTTTAAAGTGATATAATTAGATTTATGTTTGGAAAGGAGGGGGCGGTGGGGGGGGTGATTTTTTTAAATATAAGATTATCATTCATTTCCGCACATTCACGCACTTTGTCGGCATCTTCAATAACTTTTGTTCAAAAAGCCATAATTTCTTCATCCAGAAGCCGTTTTCAGAGCCGTTTTTTTTAATCAGCCTATTTTTTCGAGATATTTCGATTGGAACACTTAGTTTCAGCATCTACAACTTCAATTTATGTTAAAATGGAAATTCCATGCCAAGTTATTCTTGACAGCAACAACTACTTCCAATGTGGTCCTACATTGTGGATTTACTTAGAAGTAAAGATCTTTACAGAATAGTCTCAAGCCAAGATACCAAACCTCAAGATGAAGATAAGGCAGTCAAATGGGAAAATAGACAAGATCAAGCACGTGGGTTGATAGGGATGTCTATTTCTCCAAACCTTAGATTCCATATCGCAGAACTTGATACTCCTAATGAAGCAATGAAACAAATCACTAAAGTTTGTGGAATTAAAAATGAAATTAGAGCCCATCAACTCGAAAATGAGTTGCTTACATTGGACCCCCATAATTTTCTTCTATTGAATATTTTTTGTCCAAGTTTAAGACCCTTAGACTTCTCTTGGAAGGTGTTAAGGTTAAGAAAGAAGATGGTAGCCTTATCTATTCCATTCTTACTATGTTGGGACCAACATACTCTGTGTCTGTTTCCACCTTCGATTCTACTAGAGAAGCCTTTATTTCTCAAGGATAATACTACAAGTCCCCCTCTTTTGATGCCTTTTTGATTCTTTAGTAAGAGAACAAGAAAAGCTCATATATCTTCGTCTTCTTAATCTTGGAAACTCTTTTAAGAAAGCCTTAGCCACCCAACAACAACTAAATTCAAAGAATCCTAAGAAGCAGTATCCTAAAAAGAATGGTCCTAAACCAAACAAGGGTCCTAAGCAATTTTAGCCTCAAAATGAAAAATCATTTCAACAAAATGATAAGGCAAATAAAAACAAAGGGAATAACACTGATAGACATTTCCACTTTTGTAATCAAGATGGCTGCTTAGAATCCAAATGCTCTAGAAAAATGGAAGCCTTGGAAGCAACAATGAAGAAGCATAACATCCATTTGGATAACTCTTCTACTTTAACTTCATCTTTAGGAATAACACTTTCTGCATGTGGTTATCAAGCATCTCAGTCCGGTTATGCACTAAATGTATCTTCTTCTTCTTATTCTCATGAGTGGCTCATTGATTCTGGAGCTTCTTATCACATGGCCAAAAACAAATCCATGTTTCCTTCTTTAAATGATTGTAACACCAAAAGTATATATGTTGGTGATGATAGATCTCTTAGTGTTGTAGGGACTGAAACTATTCAACTAAACAATGGTCAATTTAATGATGTATTATGTGTTCCAAGATTATCCTACAACATTCTATCTATATATCAGATAACCCATTCAGGTGAAGGTAAAATCGTTGAATTTTCACCTCACGATGCTGTAATTAAGGACCTAAGAGATCCTAGATGTTTTTTAGCTATTGGCATTGCTGATGATTCTACAAGGTCATATAAGTTTAACAACTTTGGGTCATCAAATATTCCCTCAGTATTTGTTGCTAATAATGATGAAGTGAACAAACTTTTGCATGAGCAATTTGGTCACTTAAACTATCACTCCCTTCAAAATCTATGTAAAGAAAACATGGTGACGGGTCTTCCAGTAGTATCTTGTAGAGATGGTGTTTGTTCCAGATGTGTACTCTAAAAACATCATCAGGATAGTTTTGAGAAACGTGCCTCTTGGCATGCCTCAACCCCTTTATAGCTTGTGCATAGTGATTTATGTGGTCCACTTCCAGTTGTTTCATTCTCTAGCTACAACTATTTCTTAACTTTCATTGATGATTTCTCCAGATGCACTTGGGTATACTTCTTAAAACTCAAGAGTGAAGCATTTAACATGTTCTTAGCCTTTAAGGCCTTTGTTGAAAAATAATCTGGACATCAAATTCTTAAGCTAAGATCTGATAATGGTGGAGAATATGTTAACAACAAATTCATCAACTTTTGCATTGAGAATGGAATTCAAATGCAACATACTGTTCCATACACTCCACAACAAAATGGTGTAGCTAAAATGAAGAATCACACCTTAAAGGAAATGGCTAATTGTATGCTTCAATCTAAAGGACTTAGTCATAATTTTTGGGCAGAAACAATTAACTCTGCAAATTACATAGTAAATTGCACTCCTAATAAGGTTTTAAAGATATCACTCCAAAATAAGCATGAACCTCAATTAAACCAAATGTAAGTCACTTTCGTGTTTTTGGAAGTGAAGCATGGGCCCATATTCCAAATGAGAAACATAAAGTTTTAGAACCTAAGAGTGAAAATTTTGTTTTTGTTGGCTATTCTGAAGATGACAAAGGATATAGACTTATTCAACTTAAGTCCAAAAATGTTATCATTAGAAGAGATGTAAAGGTTGCTAAAAATATATTGGCCTATGAGCCTAGTTTGACGGATGTGCCACCTCCCTCTATCCCTTCTACTTCTGAAAATATTTCTTCTTTAGATGATGACAGTGAGTATGACAATCCTCCCCTACCTTCTAGGGATCCTCCTTCAACTCCTCAGCTTCCAAAATGGGTTTGTGCTACTTGGGATGCAACATGTGCTCTTGCTGGTGATCCTACAGATCAATGATGTACACATTCTCTTCTTTATTGGCTCAAGCTTCAGTGAATTATGATCTTGACACCTTTGCAAAAGTTTCAGGCCATCCAGATTGGGACACAACTATGAATGAAGAATATAATTCATTACTGGAAAATGATACATGAGATATTGTTCCTCTTCCAAAGGGACGAAAACTTGTTAGATGCAAATGGGTTTACAGAACCAAGTATGGACTAGATGACAAAGTTGATAAACATAAAGCTCGTCTTGTTGCTAATGGTTTTTCACAAGTTGAAGGAATTGACTATAATGAAACCTTCTACCCTATTGCCAAAATTAACTCCATCTGCCTTGTTCTTTCCCTTGCTACCTCTTTCAAATGGGAAGTCCATCAGATGGATGTTAAATCTGCTTTCTTGCATGGGGACTTGCGTGAAGAAATATATATGGAACAACCTATTGGCTTTATACAAATAGACTCTAGCCTTGTATGTTGGTTTAAGAAATCCCTTTATGGTCTCAAGCAAGCCCCTTGGGCTTTGTATGTCAAAATGGATAACTTTCTTTTACAAACTGGCTTTTCGAGGTGTCATTCTGACAATGCTGTCTACACCAAGAAAGTAGGGAAGTCCCTTATCATTATTATTCTTTATGTTGATGATAGTATCCTTACTGGTAGTGATCCCAACCTTATAAACCATGTGAAGTCATTCCTTAAAAAGAAGTTTGAAATGACAGACTTAGAACACTTGCATTATTTTTTTTGGTCTTCAAGTCTTGCAATCCAAGGAAGGTATTTCCCTTTCCCAATCCAAATATGCCTATGATCTTCTACGCCACTTTCACATGGAATATAGTAAGCCAACCCATTCTCCCTTTCAGTCTAGAGACAAACTTTCAGTCACTTGTACTTCCCCTGAAGTTGATTCTACCTTATAACGTCAACTTGTAGGAAAACTTTTGTATTTGACCCATACTCGTCCTGACCTTTCCTTTGATTGTGGCCTTATTTCTCGGTTTATGCAAAACCCACATGAAAGTCGTTGGAAAGTAGCTAAAAGAATACTTTGTTATGTTCGAGGTATAGTACAATTTGGGATTCATTACAATGTAGAAGCATCTCCTCTATTGGTTGGTTTCACTGATTCTGATTAGGCTAGTGACCCGGATGATCGGAAGTCTATCACAGGTTATGTGTTCACTCTTAGTCAGGACCTATTACATGGGCTTCCAAGAAACAAAGTTCAATTTCTCTTTATTTAGTAGAAGAAGGATATCATGGTGCTGTAGAAGCTAGTAAGGAAGCCCTGTGGCTTCGTCAGATCCTGTTAGAGTTTGGCTTTCAGCAACAACATCTGACTACACTTTGGTGTCATAATCAAAGTGCCATTCAACTACGCAAAGATCCAGTCCAACATCAATAGAACAAACACATTGAAATTCACATGCACTTGATAAGAAAGCTCATTCATGACCATGTTTTTGAAGTGCAATGTTTTTCAACAGATGATCAAGTTGCAGACATCTTTACAAAGGCTCTCACAGAGGCGAAGTTTACTAAACATCGATTTATGGTTGGAGTTCAGGAAGTTGTCACTAAGGAGGGATAGGGAGTGGGGTAAGTTGGGAGTTCTTATCTAATTACCAATCTAAGGTTTTAGATCCACCTTTGATGGGAGGATGGGATCAAAGGGTAATGGATGGGAACTCCAAAGTATGATAGGATAGGATCTGAATGTTTTATCTTAGGTAAATGGTTGTAACAAATTCTAGAAGCTTTTGGAAGAAGAGGCTTCTGGAATTTCTCTCTTTTCCTGAATTTCTAGAACCAATGCAGGTACAAAGGGTAGCAACCTATAGGTGATTAACATAGACCACAATGGAGCAACATGTAGGTGAACGTTGTTGAACAAGAGACTAGGTAGCGTTGATCCTAAAACTAGCTCAAATAATGGAGTTTCATGCAGAAACTTTGGGGAATGAAAGAGTCATGTTTAGGGATTTGTACAAGATGATAGCAAGGGATAATAGGATGTTAATTGATCCCACTAGGAGGTCCATTGATCGGATGTGACAAAATGGCATATAACAATTTTAATATTTATTAGTGTATTACATGTATTTAATGTATTATTGTTTTGTTGAATATGTTCATGTATGTTTGATATGTGGGGACGATATGTTTGTTGATTTGGGAAAGCTGTTTGAATTATCATTTAAGGTCAGTAAATAAATCCATGCATTTACACTCAGTATTTCAATACATCAATTATTTTGCATGTTATCAATGATATCTTTCATGTTCCATACTTAGATTATGCTTGCATATATTGGTGTCTAATCATGAATCTGATTTAAAAATTGGAATAAAAGAAATGGAAATGTAACAAACCTTGTGGTGGAAATGCAACGAATTGTTACAAAACATGTTTACCAATTTCTAATAACTGCTTGATGCTAATGGTGATATATTATTGGAGAAAAATATATATTACAACATCAAAGATTATGTGTTTGTTGACTATGAGTTTTCGTACCAGTGGAAATGAGTGTCAGAAAAGACGAGCTAGTGTGTTAGTAATGATCATTGGAAATTTTCAACAATGGTGAGCCAGTGTGTCATCAATGGTGAGTGGTAGAATGCCAAAAATAGTGAGGGAGTGAATTGCAGCAAGAACACAGTGGTCACTCTGAATCTGAGGATGAAGGGGGATGTTCATGAAGATTGTTGATACTATAATCATTATGTCCTACTTCACTAGGACGAAGATACCCTGTCGTTTCCATAATTTCATTGCAACATTCAAATTATTTTTTTCTTCAGGGTATAGTAATTTTTATATATCATTGTTGGAATCCAAATCATATGATAACGAAATCTAAGACTAATCTAGTTATTCCCACATTGTTCCATGGAAATAATTTAGTTAGCAACCCTTGTTAAAGTTGTATTTAAGTTTAGGTAGTTAAATGGATATTTATTTCGGGTTTGTTTTACTGAGGCATCCCACCTCGCTTTACATCCTTCTTGTCGGATAGTCTCCAATATTTGAATATGGTTTGTGCAATATGAAATGGTTTGCTAATTGTTCCTATAGACAATATATGCTTCCTCTGAAAAACTGGCCAAATCTTGTTGTTCTTTTATCACCTATACAGGTATTTCATATTCTCCTCTAACCCACAAAATGTTCTCGGAATTTTGTTTAAAATTTTTAAGAGATTCCAACCAACTGGCCTGATTTCTCAAATATGATACAAATGCTCTCAATTGGACACAACCTACATAAGAGTTATGATTCCATCTATTGTTAAGAGACAATAGAAAATTGTGTTGCTGCAGTTCATATAGCAAGTCTTTTTCTAGATTCACACATGCCCTGTATTCTTCTATGAAACCATTTTTGTATTCAACCTTGAGAGTCTTATTGTTGATAATGGAATTATTTTTTAACATCAATAATCTTTCTACAAAGTACACATTGTAATTGGTTGAAGGAGGCCTGCAACTCAGCACACCTTCCATTAACTATCTAAGTTGTTTCTTCTCATTCTCCAACTTGGTCACCTTGATTTGCAGCTCAACCACTGTGTTTTTATGTTTTCCTTCAACTTTATTTATATATTATTCCCATGTCTTTCAAAGGTCAGGAATTAAGTTTTCGTGCAAATGGAAGGGTATTAGTTTTCCCTTATAATAGGGTATACATGAGGCTAATGTATCCTTTGGTTCCTCATCCTCTATTTTCACAACAATGTCTTTAGTCAGTTTGATCTCTGGTACATGATCCTTTGTTTGAATAGCAGTGTCTTTAGTCAATTTCATCTCTAGCTCTTGATCCTTTATTTTCACAGTTGTGTCTTTTTTCTATTTCATCTCTGTTTCGTGTTCCTTTGTTTGCACAACTTTTCCTTTGGTAAATTTCATCTCTAATTCTTGATCCTATGTTTGCACAACATTGTCATTAGTGTATTTTTTTCCAAGCAGTATACTTTCTTGGATCCTTAGAGAAGGGATATCTATGACACCAATGGATAGGGAGTTTGAAACTTGGGCCAAGAAATTTAATATTTCAAAACTTTCTTTTTATGTTAGCTCATCTGTTAGGGTTTTAACTTTCTTTTGAATTATTTTTTTCATCTAAAGAACCCTATTCTTCCTTAACAATGAAATATATAGAAGAATATATGAAGGGGTACTTACTGTTTTAATGTGCTTCTTTGTCAATTTTGATGTAGTTTCTTGGTCCTTATCATCATCCCCATACAAAATTGAAATTGAGGAAAGGCCCTCTAATTTGTATTGTTCAGCTACTCCTTGTATATACTCATAGTCAGAATTAACAAATGGAACCTTCTCAACATATTCTTTTGAGTCAGCAAGGTGGTGGAATCCTTGTTCCATGAATCCTTTCTACATTCATCGTTGCTCCATGACTCCTTCTTCTAATAATACATCATGTGGATGCTCTTGCATAGCCTTAGTAGAAACCTCTTTCGTTGTTTCTTCTATAGCAACGGGGAGTATTTTAGGAAGTGCAGCAACACGACCTCACTTTGTCTTATTCTACTTACCTTTTGGCACCATTGTTGGACACTTCCTACATCCCCTCAATATTTTGGTGAAAATTTTACTCCCTAACATTTATACTTCTTTTTCATCTCCTTTCTGTGGGTAATTAGTAGTAGAATCCTTAGAACCCCTCATAGTTTGAACATTGGGTGGCTCATTTGAAATATGGAAAGGTTTTGTGGGAAATTTTGCAGTTGTGAAGTCATGGGGCAGAGTTGCAGCTGGGAGTTCATGGGATAAAGTTACAACTGTTAGGGCATCCTCTGGCAGGATAGTACCATCAGCATGCAATGAAATTCCAACTAGTTCATCCCAAGTTCTCCCTTCCATTTGTAGTGCCCTAACCACCAAAATTTTAATGAGGAAATGGTGGGACAAGGATTCCAATGCTCGCTTTGATTTCTATACTAATCGAGCCATATTCTCTAGTGTTTTTTCAAGAAAAAAAAGGCATGTTTACCAACCTTCCATGACACGTGTGGTTTAATAACCGAAGATGTCAGTAATAAATAACAACATACCTTCCTTCGCACATGAAAAAATTCTAAATAAGGAATGCAACACCATTCTAGGGTTGTGGTAATGTCTTCCTGTCAAATCATGTGCTTATTTTCGGAAATTGTTCGCCTGCCTCAAGGAAAAACTGTAAATATGTCAGGTTGGGGTTTTTGAGGTGCATGCCATTGTTCTCCCATCTGGGGTAACCCTGTCACTTATACAATTTCTTCTTTTGTCACATGCAGCACTGCCCCTGCTACCTAATATCTGCACTCCCTATGATTCATGGAAAATTCTAGAGTTATGCCATCATCATACGCCTGCAACCTATGAATATACTCCATCCAGTCGTCTCGTTCAAACAATGGTATAATGTGTTGAAATTTAAATTCATGTAGCAATTCTTCGACAGGTTCTCTTAGAACTCTTGGGCCTCCCATCTTCAGTTAGAGTTCAGAGTGGTTATGGTTGTGTTTGGAAAGTGAAACAAGTTGAATGTGGGAGAATGAAAAGAAATGGAAGAATTGATGGTAAGCATGTAATAATGGAGTCCAATAATAATTGATAATTTAATCATGTGGTGCCATCTATTGCGGTGACCATTTGGCATAAACCATTCCTTGATGTCGTGATCATGGGATATCCCCCCTTGTACGTAGTCAGGAGTTGTTGCAATGGTTATGATTTGAATGGGAGGGCGAGTTGCCCCAACCAATGCAATTGATTTGGGGCTACCCTAATTTTCCATCATAATAATTTAAAGTTTGTTTACACACAACTTTGTTCCTAGTCACCATTACACTCAACTCCTTAAATTACTTTCCTTAAAAAGTATTGGTTACAATTTATTAGTTATCCTTGATTGCATATTATAATTTTATAGGATTATCAAGTTAACTTCATTGATTTGCAGGTTGTTAATATTATTTTCAATGTTTTACAGGATTAATTGTTGTTGGTGTCATGTATGCCAAAACACACTTCACTTCAATTCACCTTATCTTATGGTTGAAGATGTTGACAATGGATAAATTAACAGTAATTGAATGGTTTGTTTGGTTATTTATACAATTATGTCCCTTAAATGAGGTTGGATCTATGAACTGGAAAAATGCAAGATGTCACAATTTCATCTTGCATATCACCATCTGTAAAGTACAAATTTAATAATAATGATTGATCTATAAGTTATCTTGGTTGGCTTGTAACCAAGGGTATCTCACATAATTTTTTATGTTAGGGGCTTCTTGAAGAATTTGAGCTCATTTTACTTGTATTAAAGACTTGTATAAATTTTGCATGTGCTACTCATGGATAATGAATGAATGAATGTTCCTAGAAGTTGTTTTTCATATTGCATCCTTGAAAATCCATTTATTCTTCCCAATTAAGTATAAATCCGAAGACTAGATGTGAAGTTTCCCATCGTGATAGTGGAAATTTGTTTGAATTTGTTGTTGTGCCCTCTAGATTTAGCCTATTCACTAGGAATGATAGTTTTTGCACCAACAAGTTCAAAAACCCTGAGTACCAAACCCTGGCTAGAGACCTCTATGTGCATTGTGTAGGACAAAACCCTAAGTGAAAAACCCTACGTGGAAAACCTTTCATTGTTAAAGATCTTAACCCTGGGTAATGAAACCCTAACATTACTTGTTGAATATGGAAACCATAGGGGCATTAAAAATCCGTTACTAAAGAAAGCCCCCATATGCATTGATGAAATCCTAAGATGACCTACAAAACGAATGCATGAATGAAGCTCTAAATGAATATGATAAGTGCTTGAAATCATAAGCATTCACTATGTCGTTACCCTAACGGATGAACAACACATGTGGACAAACCCTAGCATGAAATATGACCTAATAAGACAACGTCATGAAGCATATATAATAAGCACTAACATTATCCAACACATGTCAATATGATAAAAAGACCCTAGCTACAAGTTCAAAACCATAGATTTAAAAACTTAGATTCAAAACCCTAGGTGGATTGTCTATGATAAAACCTTAAGTGAAAAACCCTACATGTGTTGTCTAGGAGAAAACCCTAAGTGCAAACATTTGCGTTGTTAAATATGATAAAGTTAGGTAATGAAACCTTAGCATTTCTTATTAAAGATGAAAACCCCACGTTCATTGAAAATCCCTTCGTAAACAAAGCCCTAATATGTGTTGAGGAAACCCTAAAATGACTTAAGAAATGAATTCATGAATGAAGAACTAAATGAATATGATAAGTGCATGAAATACTAAGTATTAAAGATTCCCTTACCATAATGGATGAAGAACACCTGTGATAAAGACAATGTTAATGGATGAAGAACACATAGCATGAAAGTTGCCCTAGCAACACAATGTGAGAAAGCATATATAATAAGCACTAACATTTTCCAAAGCATGTCAATATGATCGAAAAACACTAGATACACGTTCAAAATCCTAGAAACAATTTTAAAACCCTAGAAACAATTTTAGAACCCTAAGTGCAAAACCCGAGGTGTAGACCCCATGGTGTATTGTCTACAAGAAAAACCTAAGTTCAAAATCCTAGGTGCGTTATTAACTAGAATACCTTGAATGTAAACCCTTGCATTGTTAAAGATGATATCCCTATAATTTGTCACATCTCATGAACTAGAAAAGTTTGAGAGAGAAAGAGAGTAAAGTTTCTTGGTGGAATATTATAGTGGTTATAATTTTGTAAGGGCTATTTGGTTTTGTGCAATATCCAACTACAGATAAAAAAAAAAGATATAGGAACAAGGAGTAAAATTCTTCACAACTCACGAACTAGAAAATTATGAGAGAAAGAGAGTACCCTATTTTATAGGAGACATGTAGGAGACCTTCATCTGGCTTGAAAACAAGATATCTGAAAAGTCACTGGATTTTGGAATATAGTATTCCTCTACAATTTTGACCTATGTCCATGAATTTTCGGATTGTGGTATTCCTCTGCAACCTGGGCCATCTCAACGCACTTCATACCTATCCAAAAATAAACCCCCATACCCTCAGATATGAGAAATTATAGGTGCTAGAAATTTTATGATAGAGCTAACTTTTGTAGTATTAAATTGTTGGAAACCTTGATTGGAAATGTGAAGAAGTATTGAAGGCATTCTAAGGTCTCGTTTTGTAACATATTTTGAAATACTTTTGGAATTCTCGCTATTTGTTAATAAAAATATTTATTTTTTTGTTCATTTTTGGGTTTTCTTAAGGTGATCTTAACTGGTAAAATAACATTTGTAAAAGGAAATATTTATTCACCCCCCCCCCCCCGCTCACGTGTCCCAACAAATAGAAAAAACTAAACTATAATCAAAATTACACAACTGAACTGTAATCAAAATGACACATATGAATTGTAATCACAATGTAGTTCCATTAATAGAATTAACCGAAAAGTACATTCCTTACATAAAAATTGTGTTGAGATATAAAAAAGGTACCAAAAATAAAGTGAGCTCATATATAGAAAACAATATTCATATAAATGCATGAAAAAGGATGGACATAATTTTTTTTTACACTGCTACAATAAAATCATAAGAAATAGGAACACCATAATAACCCCAATAACAATCACAAGAACAATGCACTCATTAATAGGCCACATATATCAATGCCCATGAATGATAATTTGTGGGGCACATGCTAACTCCTCCACATGTCTTGCACATCTGGCTCCACTGGATGTTGCTTCACAAATTATATCATCAACAACCCTTTGAACATTTGATTGATAAGTTATGTTAAAGCTTTGAAATTGTGAAGAATTTTATTTTGCTTGTTTGTGGAGGGGTTTCAAGTTTTGTCTTCTAATTTGGTAAATTCCAATCATTTGATTGGTTATCAATTTCGAATTGGTTTAAGTGTCAATGTCACTTGCACCATAATTCCCCATTGTTGTTATTTCGTCAACTAGGGCATGATAGTAAGCTTCATTGTTGGTGGTTCTCCCAGGAATTTATCTACTATTTTGATAGACTTCACTTAGTGATTCATTGTGAAGTACAAACCTAGTCCACACTTGACCTAGGTGTAGATGGCACCAAACATGAATGATCAAGGTCCACTTTTGCACCATATGTGAAACAAGAAAATAATTTAATGAAGTATTGTTAGATGTTGTTCAAACTACATTGTAGTAACTCATCTTTGCAGTGGCGACAACTCATTGTTACTATGGTGGTAACTCCCTTGTATAGTGGTTGTAACTCACTATTATAGTGACGACAACTCATTGTTACAGTGGTGGAAACTCCATGTTACAGTGGCGAAAACTCCCTGTTACAGTGACAACAATTCACTGTTACAGTGGCAACAATAAAAGAGGGAAATGGACACCTTGTTATGAAAATATAGAAAAAATTACTCAAATCATATATCAATAACAAGAATTTTAGAAGATTGCAAGGTATGTTAAATTCATATGAAAAAAAGAGAAGGGCTTTGTCTTGCCATGCACAATACATTGGAAAAATATGTTGTTAAGTCGTACGGGTCCATAAATTTGGAATTCAAAATTCATTCACTGCTTGTAATTATTTGAAACGCAACCATTAATGAACTCTATGACGGGTAGAGGAGTTGGCGCCGAACAGTGGCAAACGGAACTCTCCACGTTATGGTGATGGCAACAGTGATGCGGACAAAGACATTGATAGAGAGTTGGAGACGGAGAAAAGCCCATTTCACAACGGAGAAAGTTTGTTTTGTTCATGGATAATATTAATTTAAAAGTAAAAAAAAATATTTATTAAAACCATATTACCGTAGCAAAAAATATATAAAACGTTTTTAAATCACGAAAGCGAGATTTTCAAAAACACCAAAATTTCTCACGGATATATTGTGCTTATCTCACGGACGTGTCCATTTCAAAATCAAAATACGTTGACAATGAACATGGAGAGTATCAACATTTGATATTGCAAAATTAAAATGCGTTGACATTCCGAGTATCAGCTTTTTCATATTGGTTGCGATTGTGGAGATCTTCGTGCACGGATCACATTCTTGAAATGATTCCTCCACATGGTTATATATGGTCAAAATTAAAAATGCTTCTTTGTGAGAGTGGGTATATAGAATTAAAAATATTGCTTAGTGGGGGAGGATATATAAAATCAAAAATAATGCTTAACGAGGGTGGATATAATGATATACAATGAATATTGATTCTAATTTAAATTGTAAGTGTTTTAAATTAGTATGTGGATTAAGCTTAGAACCACTAAGGGATGCTCGAAACAAATTAATGACAATATTGTAATTAAGCAAAGGTGTCATCGATTTCTTGCTTTTTTTGGCATTTATATTGATAAGTTAGAATAATGTTTGGATGAAACAAGTTGTGTTGGCCCAACTCTCATTGATATAGTTATCACTTTCTTCTTCTTTATGCTGATATATTGTTTTTTTTGCAAGGAGTCTATTCAATTGTGGCAAACAATTGATAATCCTCCAAGATATATGTTTCAAGATGGGTACGATAATTAAGTCTAAAAGGATCACATATGATACTTTTGTATATAACAACAACTTCGAGGAAGCACCTTCCTACAAATATCTTGGAATCAATATCTACCACAAGCTCAACTAGAATTATAGTATTGAGGAAAAGATCGATGGAGAGTAGAAGCTTATTATGAACTTGAAAACAATTGTAGATCATCAAATGTTTTTGGATATGGGATAAAAAACACCTCGTTGAGATGCTCATTACTCTTATTTTTTGTATGGATGTGAGGTGTTGGGATAAGGCATCTCCACAGAGATTTGGAAAATGATAAAAGAAATTTAAAAGAAATTTATAACCTATAATCACAAAATTAAATGAAATACACATTATAATATCCCCCTCATCAACACAAGCATTTCCCCTATTGAGAGCATGGTTATGACCAAGTAACTAATGTATAAGAAAAGGTCAAACAAAATGAAAGACAATAGGCTTTATAAAATTGCTTCAAACTCTAAGACAAACCACCTCTAACTCAAGCAAGGATGGCCTAAAAATTCTCAATCTTGGCTAGACCATTCGGGGATAATGAAAGATATCATGTTGCATAATAAGGATCGTTAAAAATATTATTTCCACAAAGCTTAAGGAGAAATTTTTGTGTCGTAAGGAGATAAAGGGGAAAAATAAATTGAGATATTGTAAGTAGGTTATCAACCCAAGTCTCAAAGAATTTAAATTCTCTCTTTTTCTTGACTAGTGTAAAGAAGAAAATAAATGTTATAAAATTAGAACAGATTATCATGAGCTCCATATTGAAATTGGACATTAGTCCATTCTCAAAATCCCTTGGGATGAAAGACACTATCCCCTTTCTAACGCTAAGATGGTTGAAGATGAAGAGATTGTCCATCATATATTCAAATTAGATATAAGTTCCATAATATTTTCCACACTACCAACCTTTAACAAAACTATGGTGATCTTGAAACACTTTTCTTAATGTTTTTGAAGCATAAAAGTAAACTTATAAAATGTTTCAAATAATATCTTACCTTATTATGCTAAAAGGCACATTCTAAAATGCAATATTGTTTGACTCCACCCGTGCTCAATCTGAAGTTGACATGTTTCATTTAAAAATTAATAAACATAAATATTTAATTAATAAAAGGCAATATCAACTAGAAAACAAAAAATTGAAATGGGAATATTTTAGATATTTACCACTATTTTTTTATGAAATAATAGTGAAAAAAGAAGATATTCCTACTCATCTTCTTTTTTTAATCTTTATTCAAAACTTATTCTTTATCAATTTAGTTTACTTATTTAAATTTTAAAGTCCTATTTATATTAATATATATGATTCTTAAATTTGATTAATATAATAAAAGATTTAAAATGATATAGTAAAATTATATAATTTTTTAAAATAACAAAACAAAACATTTAAATTAAACAAAAACACTCACAATTTAAATTAAAAATACTTAAATTTTATATAATATATATATTATATTATATATATTATTAAAACACCAATGGATCAATATTTAGGTATCGTAGGAATCCATGTAACCGCTATCAGTTTAGTTTATTGGAGAACTCTACGACATATATTCCTTAAGTGACACTAATAAGCTTGCAAGAGAAGTATTGAGTGGATTAATGATGCATAAAGAATGCGAAATAGAGGCACGATATCGGAAATAGAACAATGGTAATTAATGAGTTTTTCTTAAAAAGTATTTATAGAAATTATTGTGTTTTTCATTATATTATATAATTTCGTATGTAGTGTTTAGAAAATTTAATATATGAGTTAAAGAGATATATATAAATAAATATGTAATAATAAAGTTAATTTGGAGATTTAATTTTATTTTATTATGAAAATTTTTAATTTATAAATAGGTGTTGTTATAGTATTATTGGTTAAATCTATTAAAAATATTTTAATGAAGGTAAATTTTTACAATTAAATTAAAATTTTAAAACCTATTTTAAAATAGACATGTCTATGAGTTTAATAATAATAATAACACTAACAATATTTATTCAAACTTAATATATGAGTCAAACATATAGTTAAAAAAATATTTTACAAGAATTTTAACCATTGAAGATTCATTTCCACTTTATAGAGATATTTATTGTAATTATGCTCTCTTACAATGGCATAAGTCAATACCATGGGTTACTAATACCACATGCCAAAAACACTATGACACATGTTTACATGATATTTTTTCTAATTGATTAATTTAATTAAAAGAACAAAAAGCACATAACTAGTTTTATGATAAATAGCCATGATATATATTATGGAAGTTTTATTAGTCTTTTCTAAGGGAAAACTTTAGCAATGGGACCACTATTAGTTTAGCATTGACCAATACAAATTATAATGCATAACGAAAAATAAATATTTTATTATTAAATAAATGAAAACTATTTTTCAAACGTTTGATTGTATCATAACTTCAAGGTATTATTGTAGCCTTTGCACAATATAATACAATGTGGATAACTACCTCGCACATTTTATGCCATAATTTATGGATATCGTTGCAATATTCATGCATGATTTTTATTCTTAAGCTTTGTAGGCCATTCAAAAATAAATCCTTGAAAATATCTCATACATATTATAATTATTCTCATAGACTTCCCACCATAATTAAAAAAAAAATGAATAAAAAATGGATAGCAAAGTAAAGTTGGAAATGTATAGACTTATTGGTGGTTATTGCCCACCAAAATTCATGCAAGTCCTTGTAGGCAATTAAGTTATCCACTTCTCGTGAAAACATGACTAGAGGATTCAATTTACTTATTGACCACTATTATTTTACCATTTATTAATATAAATTATAATATTTTATACAGTGTTTATAAAACATAATTTTTAATTTGAATTAAAAAACTAAATTATTTTAAGCTTTTTGTTTTAAACTATTATATCTATTAATATAATTATTAACATAATTAATTAAATTAAAAAAAAATCAATTTATAATTTAAAAGTACCAAATAATATTAATTATTTTTAAAATATATATAATATAAATATTTTATTACTATAATATAAATATAAATATAAATATATAAATTTCTATTGATCAAATATAATAAGGGGAAAAAAATTGATACAAATTGATAAATATTTTCATTATTAATATAAAATAATAAACGAACACCATTATTACAAATTACAAATGGCTAATAAGTACAAAATTAAAAAGTCTTAAACATGTGAGAGGTACAAAGATCGAGTATCTCCCCGTAACAAACAAACCATGTGATGTTTATAACTTTCCAAAGATAATTAGGGCATGTTAAAAAAATGACATTATTACACATCATTTCAAATTCATTTGCACATTGGGTACACTTAATATATGTGTTAAATTATCAAGAATAATAATGTTCAAAAGTTGGAATGTTACATCATTAACAACAATTATGGACTGAAACCACTCCACGTTAATAATTTCCCTTTGTCATTTTGTTTAGCATTTTTTATGTTTGAATAGCGAGTAAATAATGATTTAAATATTGTTTGAAAATATGTTGGTGTAATTATGTTTCAATATTGAATAAAACATCATTTAAATATGGTTAGGAGTTATCTAATTTTGTAATTTTATTTATTTACTAATATTTCATACCATGTAAAGTTGGAGTTCCAAATAAATTTATAAATATAACTGAAATTTTGTTAATTCAGGAAAATTCGAAATTTGGATTAGTTTTCAAAGGTATAGTTTCATTTTATATGAAATTCATATCATATTAAATTTTTGTTTATGTGTAAAGTTTTAATCGAATTTTTATTTAGAAAAAGGGCCTATTTACTATCAAATTAATTTATATTAATGTTGGTTAATGTAGATTGAGTGGATATTAAGTTTATTTTAATTATTTGATAATAATGTTATTGGTAAAAAGTTTGTTGAGTAGTATTTCATTGATATTGGGATTATAATATGGTGTATTAATTTGTTATTAATGCAGTAGCTAGTTGGAAATAATCACTATATATCTGGTTCTTATTTTTAATGTGATGTGAAATGTTGGGTGGATTTGCAATGTGACATCAAATTGGATTATTATCCATTTGAGCCGGTAACCCTCAAGATAAAACTTTATCTTATTGTTTTAGCTTACTAGATAACGACTTTATGATGATCTAGAGATAGCTAGCCTCAGATACCTCCTATTTATGCTTTGGTCAATGCTTTATTCCATCTAGCCTACTCATCTAACGAAGGTGGTTCATCAAATATGAGGTACATTAACCATTTGTGTAATCAAGTACTTTTATTTAATGTTTGATGTCATTCTAGTATGAATCAAAAGTTCAATTACATGGTTGACAACTTTTAGTTGTATTTTTGTTCCCATGATTCAACTTGGTGGTTATCACTTTCCCATAGTCCAATGTGACCCTCATTGAGGTTTTTCTTTCCATTTTCTAATAGGGGCACAAGTAGGATACTCTTATTGATGTTTTGTCTCCATGGTAACCCATACTTAACAATTTTCATCTCTCCCTGGTATACACATGTCATCTTTTGGTTGATTGCTATTTGTAACCAATAGTGGTTCCTTGTTTTATTAAATCTTCAATAGGGGCTTGGAAACTTTTCCCTTAGAGGTTGAGATACGAAAAAAAAAAAAAACATGTAATGTTAAAATGAAAAATATTGGTAGGGATAAATGAAAAATGCATGGAAGAAAACCTAACATTAGCTCTACCCCCATCATTAGTCTTCACCTAGTTTTTGCTATTGCATGAGATATTTAAATAAAAGGAACTTTACTTATCCCAAACCTAATGGGAAATGAAACGATTTATGTTTAGTGCATAAATGATGAATCAAAGAAATCTTGTAACCTAAGTTGAATATATAAAATAAAAATAAAATCAATGAAGAAAAAGGCAAACAAGAGGAGTGGTAAAAATAGGTCAAGTAAAGAGGTAACTCTAGTCCCACGATTTCTCCCTCTTCACATTACAACACTCAAGAATGTTGGAATTTCATAGCTAGTACAAAGAATGTGGCATCCTCGATGAAGTAAGCCCTCACTATGTCATTGACCAATTACATCTACTAATTGATGGGTAAACCTAGGAAATATTCATCCACTCAAGGTTGGAAGAACCTTATAGGGTCTTTTGATAACCCTCCAATATCTAAGAATGGTAACTTGTTTACAAATCATAAGTTAGAAAAACATCTAAAGATGATGTTTGTGTGAATTAATTTTATTCCTTTCACATTAAATATGGTCCACTCTAATACTTTTATCATTCTTGCATCGATGATTTTGATCTCACTTGACTCCATGAGTATGTTTTAGATACTTACTCCTAGGTAGAACTACCATCCCTTGAGGGATTGCATGATTATTTTCCAACACTCCAGAGAGGACATGCACCTCTATTTGATGACTATTGTAGACACAATAACCCAGACATTAACCACCTTTTCAGGAGTGTTGACCTTCAAATTTGATGAGACTCTCCTCTCCATACAAGGCCTAAAACATTGTTCATTTAATATTTTGCATTATCTAGAGAGTTTGTGTACACATTACACCTTTTCTAAGGATGGTTCCCTATTCTTGAGATATTTTAATGAGGATGATGATGATGACTTGATACCCTTTTCGAAGGGATGGTACACTTCTGTAGATGATGATTTCATGCCCTGGATTCATGATGTCTCCTTCATATGGCTTGTATTGGTAATGTGGACCTAAGTTGATGATGATGTCTTGTTAAAGGGACCTTTGCTTGATAATGGGATGCCTTTTAAGGAGGAGATGTGACTTTTGAGTGAGGAGGAATTTATTGAATCATCCATGACATATATTTATGAGAGATGCACCTTTTGGAGGATGATCTCACCTTTGGAGGCCTTTTTTCTCACATGTGTGGGTTAACAGAGGCTTGTTTTTATGTTTTAGCATTGAGATAGCTCTGTTTGAGGTATGCTTGTGAACTACTCAACTTGTAATCTCATATTTTGTTATTTTTAGATATTTTAGTAATTTTTTATGATAAATCTATTTGGTTTCCCTAATATAAGTAGAGGGGACTCGATCTAGCCTTGGATAATTGTTATACATACTCATACTCATACTTGAGAGAATATGCACTATTTTTCACTTTTATCATGGTCCCTAACAACGTCTTTATATGGTTTTCATAATTCTAGGATAATCTGATAGAAACACAACCATTTAATTTGGTAACCTAGGGTTCATTAAGAAATTGTGAGGCTACCAGTGCATCAAACATAGAAATAGGACATATTAGGGCATGCTTTAAGCTATTCTATTTAAAAATAAATAATCATGTTCTACTCTTCTTCAAACAAAGGAAACAAACTTATACTAAAAATTCAACACTATCCTTGGATGTGCAATTGGTTAACAATGCTATCCATAGCATAGTCCATAGAACACAGGGTCGTGATTTGATACAACACTCTATATGCTTATTGTTAAAATATGATAGTGTAACTCAAGGGAAAAAAATATATATTATAAAACTAGGAACATTCTATAGCATAAGAGTTGTTTTAGCCCATTTTGCGGCTCATTCTACAACATATTGTTGAAGTAAATCGGAACACATATAAATGTAATAATAAACATACTATAAATAAAAATGTTGAAAATAATACCTCTAGAAATAAACTACAAAACGAAAGAAATTGATTCAGTACAGTGCCTCATCTAGAGTGGGCCCAACTTGAGTTGTGGCCTATGCCCAAGCTCGTAAGCTCGTGGATTCATCAACACTAAATCACAATTTGAGTATAAAATCACACATCAAACTCTGATTACTGTATTTAATTTGAAATATGAGTTTTTACAATTACCTATCTTGTCATTAGAAACCCAAAAATGTAACCCTTGTTCCAGGACAATACATATGTATATATATTTGAAGGGAACCTATCTATTCCAAGTATGGAACAAAAGGTTCCATAAAAATTGAGAGTAATCTACTTACAAAAATAAAGGTTAAATGAAAGCATATATATGATTGATTTAACACATCCAATAAGTTAATTGTGGATCCTTCCTTTGCCACAAACATTGGTGTGTATCTACGAAAGTTGACATGCATTTATTAGTGATATTTTGTGGCTTTCATAATGGCTTGCTTCATATGATTTTATGATTATACCATGTCAGGGTTGTTCCCCTATAGTGTATATGTGAGGAAATAATTGAAATGCACCAGCATCAACCTTTTGAATGGTTGACAAAGACGTTCACATCCTTCTCTGAAAGATTATACATTATGGTCATGCATGCCACCAAAACAATAACCAATATAATCTTAGCTTGTCCGTGGTGGGGTTTCATGTGCTACAAAGAATCATGGTGATAATGAAATCCTTGGAGGCTTATGTCCCTAAGGTCATTGGTTGGAATATTTATCATAACCTTTACAATGATCCTAAAAATGAAATGTGTTTTTACAATTATAATTTTAAAACTATTTCCTAATAGCCTTTATGATTTGGGATTTGTATCCAATTGTTTTCAACTATTTAAATTTGAGGTTCAGAATTTATATTTCCTTTTTTAGAATTTAGGTTTTCTTATTTGGTTGTATAATTTGGGTTTTTTAATTGGTATTGGCACTTGTTATAATTTGGGGTTCATATGCCAACCTTTGAAACTCAATATTAACTCTTTATATTCCCAACCTTTGAATTGGGGTAACATGGTCCATGTAGTTATCCTTTGAAATATGGGCTTCACCCCTTTACCAAGACATTTTTCTAATTTTGTTGTTTCACCCTTTTATCACCAAATGAAAGAATCCATGGTCCTAGAGACAGAGAATTTCTTGAAGGAGTATGGAGTTAGAAATGAACCATATGTTGATTTTCAAGTGCAATTAGGGTTAGCACAATATTTTTGAAATTATGGTAATTACTTTTAATGTAGTTCTTCTTTTAACGTGTTCCGATATATCATTCAACAATTATACTTTAGCAATTCAACAATGAAGAACAGTAGAACAATAGAGTTCCTAATGCACAAAAGAGAGAGAAGATTTACCATGGGGAAACCCACTACATCAAGCCACCCAAACTAATCCTATGCTTTTCTATTGAACTTGCATTTCTAGAATTTTGGCGCTCTTGAAATACCCATTGCCCTAAAATTTGGGCCCTATAGAAGTTTCCCTAGTAACCCAGAAACTTTCGATTACCTACAATAGTTTCTCCAGAAACTACGAATCACAGAGAGAGATATTCCTTCACACGTATGAATTGCTAGAGAGAGATGTGAGAGAGAAGAATTGGCCTTCTTCTTCATCCTTCTTTTTCCTTCTTTTCCTTTGCTCACTTTCCCAAAAATTATCTTTAGAGAGGAATGTGAATTACCCAAATGAGGAGCTTGAAATGCCTTTATATAGTATTTTGTCTAGGGTGAATGGACATGTCTCTTAGCCAAGGTCAACCTAAATTGGAGGGATGTCGACTTGTCCCTTTTGGAGCAAAATGTTTCATTTTAAAAATTAAAATTTACAACTTTTAAAAGTTGCAATGGGACTTTGACTCAAAATAATTTTTTCTTTGACTGAAGCATTTATAAATATGCTTTACAATGATAAATATAATTACATCAAGTGACCAAAAGTAAATTATGAATACCAACCATAGTTACATATTCAATACTCCCTCTTAACTAGGGAGGTATTCATAATCACTGTCATAGATATTCTCAAATTTAACAAAATTCTCTAAAGAAAAGTTTATCCATTATTACAAGAATTATCATCTATCATCAGCATCCATATCTGAGGTACTACCAAACCAATAGAAATGTCATTAACATATCAGGACCCACTCCTCCAAAGTGATCGATTCTCGAATCCCATAGCCACCACCTAGGCCAAAAGCCTAACACCATCAACTATCAAGAAATCATTCACCCTTATTGGTGAGCACTTTGGTCCAAGACCTCACTCAACCCCTTCCTAGTTGGTTATCGGGTCTAAATGTTGAACCGAACCTCACTCCATCTTATCTAGTGTGTGATTAGTGTCCATGACCTCACTCCACCATTCTAGTGCATCATTAGGCTCCAAATGTTGAAATACGTAGCTCCACCATGCCTTGGTGTGTGATCAGGGTCTAGGACCTCACTCCACCATTTTTTGTGTTTCAACAGGGTCCTCCTCCAAGAGACACTCACTCAACACTACTTGTTGAACCCTCTCAATCTCTTGGACCCATTTTCCCTTTTAGAACAATGTCCATCCATGCTGGAGACAAATCAGCAGTCCCTCTCAATGAGACGGGTATCTCCACAAGCCCTAGCTTTTCTTTGAAGTACACGAAAATTTCCCTTGGCAGTGGTTGCATCAGAAAATCAATTGTATGCTCATTGATGGAGATGTAATTGAGCCTTATTTCTCTCTTCTACACCATTTCACATATATAGTGGTACTTGATCTCAATATGATTCAAACTGTCATGGAACATTGGATTCTCTGAAAGCTTCACACAACTTTGATCATCACAATCTATCAACTTTGGTTCCAAATCTTTTTCGAACAATCCTACAAACAACTTCTATAGCCATGCTACTCTAGTAAAAGCCTCATTGTTTGTGGTGTATTCTTCTTCAACATTTTTTAGTGCCATCAAAATTTTCTTCTTGCTCATCCATGACATCATAATGGATCCCAAACTAAAACATACTCTTGAGGTACTCTTCCTATCTTTAGCACTTCCTGCCCAATTAGATTTCTTCTCATCGGTGGAGATATAATCGAGCGTAATTTCTCCCTTATGCACCATATCATGGATGTAGTGTTACTTGATCCCAATATTATTTGACTTGTCATGGAACATGAGGTTCTCTAAAAGATTCACACAACTTTTTTTATCACAATGGATCATCATTGGTTCGAACCCATGGTCAAACAATATTGCAAACAACTTCTAGAATCGTACTACTTCGGGACAAGCCTCAATAGTTGAGATGTATTCTACTTTAGTAGTGTTGATTGTAATTGACCTCTACTACTTGCTCATTGATGATATCATAGTGGATCCCAAACTAAATCATACTTGTGAGACACTTTTCCTATCTTCAACACTTCCTACCCAATCAACATTTGTATGTCCCTAAAGTTGCACATACTTGTTTGCAACATACCTCAAGCGAAATTTCATTGTACCACACAAATATATCAAGATGTGCTTTGTTGCAATCTAATTCTCTTGTCTGGGTTCTACCTAAAGCAAATTGCCAATTTGGCATTTACCAAATACATCAACATACCAATCAGTTGTCAGTATATAGATGGATCTACCAATCTAGATTCAGAGCCTCTTAACTTCTTCAAATTAGTCACCATGTGAGTCAGCATGGATTTGCAATCTGTCATGTCAAATTTCTAAGGGTTCTATAACACATACTTTCCTTGATCAAGGAAGAATTCACCAGGTTTTTGGTATACTTCTAATCCCAAGTAATAGTGCATCAACCCAAGATCCTTCATTTCGAACTCAAAACCCAACTTCTTCTTTCATTGAATGATAAGAAGCTCAACACTAGAAATAAGTCAACATATAGTAGAAATATCACAATTTCATTTTCAAGTCCCACTAGCACAACTAATTGAGGATGGGCCTCATTAGCAAGGTGACCCAAGATCAAACCTCATGGGGGTGGTGGTTCCATGTGTTAGGGTGAGGAGACGTGACTTTGACAGATTAGATTCCCTTGGGTAGTAGCTCCTCAAGCTATAGGTCAATACTGGAGGATCACATACAACTTAACAAACATAAAAAAAAAAATACCAGAACTACATTCTTCACAAGCTTATAGTAAATGTTTTGATCAGCTTCACTCTTGGTAAATTCTAGTCTCATCAAATAGCTATCGAAATTATCTTTTCAATCTCTTTGAGCTTTCTTGAGTCCATATAATGCCTTTTTCAACCTACAAACATGAGACTCCTTTCCATATGCCTCAAATCCTTGTGTTTCCCTATATACACCTCTTACTCAATCAAACCATTGAACAAAGCAGTGTTCACATCCATCTGGTGTAAATTCCATCCCAACATAGTAGCAAGAGAAATGATTGATATAATGGAGGTGTACCTAGAAACTCAAGAAAAAGACTCACATAGTCTTCTCCCTCTTTCTAGGAGCTCTAGCTACGAACAAGCACTTATATTTGTCCATACTACCATCTGCAGCATGCTTTATCTTGTAGATCCACTTGAGAGTCACCACTGACTTCCCTTTAGGCCTTGGCACAATTTCCCAAACATATATCACTCATTTCCAAAGGTTTAAGAATTTTTGCACAAGTGTCATCATGGTCGTCATAAAGTGTACCTTTAGTGTCACACTTGTTGTAAATTATCATAAAGGTTGTCCTAATGAAGGAAGTATGTTGTTAATGTGTTTTGTACGATCCTTTTTATGTCGTCATTCACTCTAAGTGTGTGAGCACAGTCAAGTTCTATCATTATTCACATCAGTTTCATTGATCCCACACTTAGCCAAATTTCGGAAAATTCCCAGCAACTTTGCCTCATTCAGCCTTCTTGAAATGTGAATTATGCAGTACCAGCCTTCATGTTGCAACCCTTCCTTTTTAAACCACACAATGCATATTTCCTACCTTCCAATATTGCGCACTACATAGTTTCAATGCTCAATTTGAGCCTTGGCCTCGAAAATTGCATAATTCATCCCTCAATCCTGGCCCCAACTATGCACTACGTAATATTTGAGCTCAAGACGAAACCCTATGCTCTCGAATTGTGTAATCACTAGATATTCTCTACCTCTCATAACTATGTAGTTGATAGAAACAGTGAAAAACCCTACAGCTTGACTTACTGAGCTTCAAAACTACACATTTTGCTTACACGGTCCAGCGTGGACTGCACATTAGAGTCTCAAGGCTCAAGTCTCTACCATGAACTCTTGAACTATGTAATTTCACAATCACCTTGGCTCTTATGTCTTCCATAACTATGCAAAGGGAAAAATTAGTGTTCAATCCGCTAGCCTGGACCCCTAAGGTCCCCAACTACGTAATCTTTTTTCTCATTCCAAGCCTGAACTGTGCATTGCACAGTCTCAAGGCTCAAGCCTGACCCTTGACTCCCTGAGTTTCACAAATGTGTAGTCACTAAGCCTCTACCTTGGCTTACCACTTGATTCCATCTTAGTTAGTGGATCATCATGTAAGATCTTATATTACGGGTATATTAGACCAATGTCATCTTGTCATGAGTGGATTGCAGATGCATGAACTCTATCATGCTATGCAAGATGACGAGGAAGGAGATGGAGAAGGAAGACGTGCTAGAAGACACCTAAGGATATGATGAGATAAGATGATCAACATACAAGAAGATGAAGGAACATTGGATTAGAATAGAAGATCAAAGATCATGACTGCATGAAGAGCCCATCTAATTCACAACCCTTTGGAGGGTAGATATGAATAAAAAAGCATATCTCTAATGAATATGAATCATTGCATACATATCTTATTGAATATTGAAAGAAATAAGTAGAAAAAAAGACAGCTTGGTACTTACACATCATCATGTAGTCCATGTCATCAACATCATGTCATGTCCTGTCACGAGTCATCATGTGCCACATCATTTTTGGATTATGTAATTCTATATTGGAAAATTTAATGTGAAATGGAAGTCCAAGAGTCATCTATATGTGAAGAGTCATGTAGGAAGTCGAAAAGTCATGAGAAGTCAAACCGTCATGAGGGTAGTCCAAGAGTCATAAAGGAGGTGAAGGATCACTTATTTGTTATATATACACCCTCATTTTTCATGCAAAGGAATTTTCACCATGGATCCTATTGTAAGGCATCAAAGAGAAAAGATAGTTATTTTTGGGAAAAGGAGTGGCTCCAATGATCCACTATATGCGCTAGTGGTGTTCATTGTATACGTGTGTCTTGGAAATTTTTATAGGTTTTAACACTATATAGAAATTTCTTGCATATGAATTCTAAAACAAAGAAAAATAAACAATGCAAGAGAATAACACATAAAACACAGAGATTTTCTCTTGGATCCCAAAACTGGGACTACCAGCTTGATTTTTCATTATGTTCCTTTCAATGTTATAATACATATTTATACATGCCGAAGCATCCAATACCATGGACTGAAAACCATCGCATCCAAAAACATGTGCGAAAATCATGCAAAAAACCATAGGTGGGTCCACACAAACGGGTACCTCTCAAACCCCCTGTGACCCCCCTCCACGACACATTTAGTGCAACAGAGGGGGGGCCTCCGCCTCCCTCTAACCCCTCAGTTAACTATGTGGGCTAGTCATGGAAATAATATAACACAACCCAACATTCTCCCACTTGTTGTTTTCTTTCCACAATGGGCCACAAGAGAGCTTAGTCATTTTTCTAGCCATAAAATGCCCATTATATCTCTACACCAAGAGAATTTCTCAGAGCTCACAGATTTTTTCAATACATTTGCAGTATTCTTCAAAGTGTCCACCGTTACTAGCAACACCTTTTTGTCTTCTATCATTTCCCTCACAAAGTGATACTGAACATCAATGTGCTTTGTCTTTGAATGATATGCGAGGTTATTTGCCAAGAAAATTGCACTTTAGCTATCACAGTCTATCCTTATAGCTCCTTGTACTAACCCCATACTTGAACACAATCTCTACAACCAAACTACTTCCTTTCTTGGATGAATGGCTGCCATGTATTCGACCTCTATAGTTGATAGTGCCACTATAGATTGTTTCTTACTCATCCAACTGATTACACTTCCAAATAGGTTAAACACATGCACACTTGTAGATCTTCTCTGATTTAGATATCTAGCCTAGTCTGCATCAACAAAGCCATGAATATCCAACATTCTATCCAATCCTGGTCTTCCTTGGTAGTACAAACCATAATCACTAGTGCCACACAAATAACTGAAAATCCACTTCACTGTTGTCCAATGTTCCTTCCCTGGTTTTGACATAAACCTGCTCAATACTCCCACTGCATGTGCAATGTCTGGCCTAGTATAGACCATTTCATACATCAGGCTACTGACTGCACTTTCATATGGAACACGGGATGTGTCCTCTTCCTCTTTTTGTGTCTTGGGACACTGTTTAGTAGATAACCTCACACCTACAGGAATAGGAACCGTCACTAGTTTACTATCCTGCATATTAAATCTTTGTAGTATTGTCTCGACATAATTCCTCTAGTCTAACCAGAGCTTTATCTTAGCCTGATCTCTTTTAATTTCCATGCCCAAAATCTAGTTTGCAGCACCAAGATCTTTCATGTCAAATTTGGAGGACAATTGTGTCTTCAAATCCTGGATAATTTCTTTGTCATTTCCAACCAGCAACATATCATCCATGTACAAGACCAGATAAATAACACGGTGACTAATTAATTTAAAATACACACAATGATCTTCTTTGCTTCTGGTGAATCCAATTCCCCCTATAAATGTATCAAATTTTTGATACCACATCCTTGGTGACTATTTTAACCCATAAAGAGACTTCTTTAACTTGCATGCCAGTTCTTTCTTACCCTTCACCGCAAAGCCTTCAAGTTGCTTCATGTAGATCTCCTCTTCTAGATCCCTTTGAAGAAATGTTGTCTTCAAATCCATCTATTCTACCTCAAAATCAAAAGCAGTAGCAACATATAAAAGTAATCTAATAGAAGTTACCTTGCCAATAGGAGAAAAAATATCACCAAAACTAATTCCCGGTACTCGGGAATAACCTTTTGTTACCAACCAAGCTTTGTATTTCTCCACCTTTCCTTCTGCATTTGTTTTCTTCTTCAACACCCATTTGTTGCCAATGGGTTTCCTTCCAGCCGACAAATCCACCAGATCCCAAGCCTCATTTTTGTGCAAAGATGCCATTTCATCAACCATGGCCTCTTTCCAGATTTTTCCATCCTCTTAATCTACTACTTCCTTCACAGTTTTGGGATCATCATCAGTAATAGATAAAGCAAAATTTGAATAGAAAGCAGATGGAATATATCTTCCTAGTTGCCTTCTTCCTCGAACTGATCTTCTTACATACAAAGTTTGTGGCTCTTCATCTTCTATTTCCTCCCCTACTGTAGAGTCCAATTCTTCCTCCTTTAGCTCAAACTCTATCTTCTTAGGTTCCTTTGGTTGGACTTCATGTTTAATAACATCTTTCGCCTCTCTAAACACCACATCTTGGCTATACACAACCTTCCTTGTTATTGGGTTCCAAAGATTATAAACCTTTAAACCATCCTTATACCCATTAAAGATGAGCTTTTTAGATTTACTATCCAACTTGGTCTGTTTCTCCTTCGGAACATGTACATATGCATCAGATCCAAATACCCTCAGATCTGAAAGAGAGGGTTTCTTACCAGTCCATACCTCTTGTGGAGTCTTATCCTCCAACACTGATGAAGGTGATCTGTTGACCAGGTAACATGCTGTCTCCACGGCCTCTGCCTAAAATTCCTGTCCTAACCCGGCACCACTGGGCATGCTTCTTGCCCTTTCCATCAATGTTTTGTTCATTCTTTCTGCGACTCCATTTTTCTGAGGTGTATATGGAGTAGTCTTCTGCCGTGCTATAGCACACTTCTTACATAATTCTTCAAATTCCTTGCTGCAGAATTCTCCACCATTATTTGTCCTCAAGACCTTTATCTTCTTCTCTGTCTGATTTTCCACCAGAGCCTTAAATTCTTTAAACCTGTCAAGACTTCAGATTTCATCTTAAGGAAATATATCCATGTATTCCTTGAGAAGTCATCTATAATGATACATAGTACACAGACTTACCCAGTGATGGAACTTTCACAGGTCCAAACACATCACTGTGCACAAGCTCTAATATTTGTTTCGTCCTCTTACCACCAGAGGGGAAACTCACCCGATTCTGCTTCCCATATACACAAATTTTCAAAGAAATCAAAATCCAGAGAGCTATTACTCATACCTTCTACCATACCTTTACCATGAAGTATTC